>JACEFZ010006931.1:750000-918226 GCA_014155875.1 Cepaea nemoralis | reverse complement strand
CATGAACCTCAATATAATCTCAATGCTTGTTCTGAATTTGGTTTAACAATTAATAAAAAGAAGACACAGATTATGTCACAAGGTGCACAATGGGTACCATCAATCTTTATTGACGACGTTGAACTAGAGATGATAGACCATTTTATATAGCTAGGTTCAAAGGTAAGTAGCAAATTATCCCTTGATCAGGAAATCAACATCAGGATTGGTAAGGCAGCAACAACAATGAACAGGTTAAGTAAAACAGTCTGGGACAACAGGAAGCTTACTGGCAAAACAAAAGTCCTTGTCTACCAAGTATGTATCCTTAGTAATCTTCTTTATAGCAGTGAAGCCTGGTCAGCTTACTCACACTAAGAGAAACATTTAAACAGCTTTCACTTGGTATTAAGTGGCAAGACAAAATCACACATACTGAAGTATTGGAAAGAACATGTTGTGTGACGGTGTATTCCATGCACAGTCTTCGTAGATTTAGATGGATAAGGAACGTTAGGAGGATGGATGATGGTAGAATACTAAAAGACATCTTTTTTGGTGAATTACAGATGGGTAGGAGATCTCAGGGTCGGTCTCTACTACGATACAAAGATGTGTGTAAGCGGGACATGATCGATACAGGCATTGATAATGCATATTGGGAGCAAGTCGCCGCTGAACGTTTTGCATGAAAGGCAATGAATGAATCACCAAAAACCGAGAAGTAGATTGTGAGCTTTACTGAAACACGACTACAAGAGACAAATTGGACGTTGCGGCCAAAGCCTTCGTCAGCACAGGACAAACAAACACAAACCGACACAAAACTACATGAAACACACTACATGACAATATTAAACTAATTATAGGTACTTATCTGAATCTGTATCCTTGCTAGGAGAGACTGACACGCGTTGGACTGCCAGTGGATTGTGTAGACCGGATGTATGGTAACTAAGGTGTCAATTTGTCTCTTGTAGTCGTGTTTCAGTAAAGCTCACAATCTACTTCTGGTTTTTTGGTGATTCATTCATTGCCTTTTTAAGCTTTACTGCAGTTCCCCTCATTCTTGTTTACCATTGACGACTGGGGGTCGTCGCTGGAGTTACTGAGATTGCCCTGCAGAAAGAGACCGAGCCATATGTGATAAAACCTTGCTGTTTACACCTTTCTTATAAGAGCAATTTAAAAAAATAAAACTGCAAAACAAAGCAAATATCTATTTACATATCATATGAAGTGAATTTAGAGTCTCCGTGGCGAAGTGGTCAAGCCGTTTTACTCGAGCTCCGAAGGTTTTGGGTTCGATTCCGGGCCGTGTCCTTCGGTTCACGAGTGATTTTTTTTCCCGAGACTCCTGTCGATCGTCGCTGGAGCTACGGAGTTCGTGCTTTGTGCGATGCTTTCAGCGCTGCGGAAAGAGATCGTGCCATATGAGATAAAACTCTGTGCAATGAAGTTGACCCTGTCGACTTTTAAGCGACTTGTTTTTATGAAGTGAATATGTTAATAATACCTTACTGAAACACTCCAGTGAACGAACGAACGAACGAACGATGGAACAAACAAAATTTATTTTCAAAGGTTTAAGAATTGGGCACGCAGGCCCACCTGACATTCTACCTTTCTTTTCTCTATCCTCTCATACGTTATATCATTCATACATCACTTATGAAGCAAATCTTAGACAACAACAGAATAATATGCATTACAACGCATGGAAAATAATCAATGATACATGACTCACTGAGGCATTATTACATTACTATTATTAACATTACCATTATAAACACCAAAGGAAAGTGCAACGTACCATACCTATGGGAATGATTATTATTATAATAGTTGTCGATTGAGATTGTTATTATTATTATTATTATTATTATTATTATTATTATTATTATTAATATTAGCAATGTCAGTTACAAGTATAGCTCGAGTGTGGAACATCTGTTATCCCCACGATAACCTCAGATTTAAAACGATCACCTTCTGTTTGAATACACCCGGCTGGAACCGGATCCGTCAGCGCTCGACACTTGAACAATACCTGTGACTGTATGTTTTAAGTGTTTCAGCTAATGAAGTATTCATTTATTCTCTTCATATAATAGTTGGCTTGATATTTTCCTGGCAATTACCTTCTCCAGCAGCTTGCCTATTGTATTCTGCATGGTTATAATTCGATATCCCTGAATTTATTTTGTGGTCTTTGTCAGGCTTCGGCAAGGGAATCAGATAGCTGTGTAACCATTCCTCCTTGATGCTAGCACTCCCTATACTGTTGTTGTACATGTCTGCTAGTTTCTCTAGCTCATTGTCGGTACACCTATTTATGTCGTCGTATCTTATGCCATCAGGCCTTGGAGCACTGTTTTTTGATCGTCGAAGCACAGCCTTGATTTCTTTCACTGTCACTGTGTCTTCATCCGAGGTGTTCTGGGCCTTGCATCTGTCTGAGGTGACCTCCTTGGCCAGATTTCGGCCTCCCATGTCTGTCTGGTTGCTCTGCTCAAGGTAGCGTTCAAAGAGGACTTTGCCCTTGTCCTCGTCAGTCCTCTGCCAGATGAGGTCAGCACCTTGGAAGTCAGAAATGCTCTTATTCTTGACTACACCACTCATGCTTTTATGTAGTCGCCAGAGCAATTTCAGTGACTTGTCTGTGCTTACTCTTTGACACACCTCTGCCCATTTTTCGCTTTTAACAACCTTGACCAGTTTTTTGAAGTAGCTTACTTTTGTGTGCATCTCTCTTTCTAAGTGCAAGCAGGGACTAGGATGACCAGCTCTGTTCTTCTTGGCATTTTGCCATCTCCTTACAGCACTACGCTTATCCACCCAAGCCTTCTCCACCTCGAAACTCCACCACGGTGGCTGCTCCCAGCTTTTTTTCCTGCCCTGAAACATTCTGCGCTTGTCACGTCTTATTTTACTCACCACATCTTGCCCTGTACTGTCATACTGGAACGTCTTTACCTTTAGCTTGTGCTGCCTGGTTCTGCCTTTCTCCACCAGTATGCTGCAAGGGTGGTGGTCGCTGCCATGGTGTCCTAGGACACCCCATCTACACACTGTAGTGAGTGAAGGTGAAACTAGCGCCAGATCAATAGCACTGTCCTCATCGCCCGGACGGCTTGCTGTCCTGGTGACACAGCCACTGTTGATACAAACCAGGTCGATGGTTTCCAGTGCAGTCTCGAGCTCCTCCCCCTGTGTATTGGAGGAAGTGTTTCCCCATGATCTGCCTTTAGCGTTGAAGTCACCACAGAAAATAACATTTCTCTCGTGGCCTAATATGCCACTTAAGCACTGCCACTTCTGGGCGTCCACACTGGCATTGCGGGCATAAACATTAACCAAAAAGAATGGTATACTGGACTGAACTCTCAACGCCTGTATTTGTATATCGTCACTGTCCCAACTGGACATGTCTAGCTCTGACGCCACCATGCTGTCGCGAACGAGAATCGCCATTCCCAGATGTCGTCTGTTGTAGAAACATTATATCATTATCATATAAGAAACAAATATCAAGCCAACTAGAGAGGCAAGGTGTTTTCCCACCCACCCTGGGTGGGTACCGTCCAAAAAGAGAAACCTGGACCAATGCAGCAGTCTTTGCCCAGGATGTCTATGAAGGTTTCCACTCAGGCACTGAAACCGTTGCTGCAGCGATTGATCTTGAGGACGCATACAACAGAGTACCACTGGATTTTTTAATGTTTCAGCTTCTCGAACTAAACGTAAGTCCATTCCTCCTTAGTTGGATCGCTGCAGCCCTCTTCCAACGGAAAGTAGTTTTTAGATGTGGCAGTTGGACTTCGGAACCAACAACAATACATCCTGGCCTACCACAGGGATCACCATTATCTCCGGTACTGTTCAACGCCTACACAGTGAGAATCACAAGTGAGCAGATCACTGGACCTGGCAGGACATTGTCATATGCCGATGATGTTTTAGTGTATCGTCAGGGTAAGGATAGAGAGGAGGTTGCTGTGGAACTACAAACCGAACTCAATCGCATAAGTACTTGGTGTGATGAAGCTGGGGCAATGGTCAACCCAACAAAGGCAACAGTGACTTGGTTCTCGTTGAATAATCATATTGTCAACACTCCAACACCAACTGTAATGCTGTGTTCAGAGACGGTGGAAAGAACGCAGGCAATGAATTACCTGGGTATACGGTTTGATCGAAGCCTTGCTTATAATGTGCACATAGACCAGGTGATAACAAAGGCCAAGCGGGGTTTGGCAGCGATGCGGGTGATGGCGGCAGCAAACTGTGAGCAGCGCCATCTATGTCTTCTGTACCAGGGGCTGGTCATGTCTGTTTTGGAGTATCAATGGCAATCCTGACTCTCAGCCATAAGCAGATAGAAAGGATGGAAAGGATACAGAATGAAGCTATGCGCATTATTCTTGGATGTACAAGAGATACAGCATGCAGGGCGATGCGCTACCTTCTTGATTTTCTAACCATTGAAGAGAGAATACAAGGTTGCAGGGCACGCGCCTACCTCAGAATTAACGCAAACACACAACATCCACTGCATAGTGAAATTAGGAAGGTGAAGGGCAGCAGGTTAAAAAGAGGAAGGTCGTGGATGGGTCAAGCCGAAGACATTCTTCAACAAGTGTGTTCACTTGAGGACTTAGAACCTGGCGAGGAGTGGGTGCAAGTGCCAACAGACTTCTGCACATCCTTTTCAGTTTGCATCCAACTAGATAGAAAATGCAGACAAGAAAATCCGGCTGCTGTTGAGGCTGAAGTACAAGCGTTGATTTTCGAGAATTCGCTAGACGGTGACGCGGTCATCTACACAGATGGGTCGGTCGTCCGACAAGTGAGAAGCTCATGGGCCTTTACAGCTCGGGCCGGAGGGAGAATTGTGAAGGAGGACTCTGGTGCTTTCACTGAAACCACAAGTAGCCTGACCATGGAAGTCATGGCAGTAAGTAAAGCAATAACATGGCTCGAGACACAGACATTCACTAGGGCTTGTTTCCTCAGCGACTCAATGAACATGATCAAGAGGATAGAGGAGGGATCGATCCGAAGAGAATGGTTGCTGCCTCTGGAGAGGTCTCGACTGGCAAAGATTAGTTTCATCTTCGTGCCAGGGCATGCGGGAGTACAAGGAAATGAGCGGGCTGACAAGCTCGCAGGTGAGGCTACTGTGGAGGGCGGACGCGCCATGGACCAGGCCGACATCCTGAATGCTCTACGAGAAGTAAGACTTTTGCGAGAACCAAGTGATGACTGTGAATCTACAACAATGGCCAGACTGCGAGAGCAGCAAATTAAAAGAGGGGTGGCCAAAGAAGAACACTACACAGGAAGCCAAAGAAGATTGATAAACCAACACAGAACTGGCGTCGTTAGCCGCTACACGTTGCGGGATTTGCTGAGGAGGGGATCCGAGCACTTATAGACTGAATGGTTCGATGTGCTAGGGTTATAATTGAATTGTAAGAAGACAGTCACTGGGTAGAAGGAAATACCACAATGAAATATACAAGTAAATGGGCATATTCTTAAACAGGTGAATCGGTAGAGTTGTCTAGGAACAGTCATAACATCTGATGGGAGATGTCTTAAAAGAAATTAGAACATGAATTGCCAAGAAAGGTAGCCTTTTGCAAGATGAAAAACATATTGACCAATACAAAGATATCAATTGAAACGAGAAAAAGAGTGTTGAAGTCCTACATAGAACCTGTAATTTGTATGGATGTGAAGCGTGGACAACGAGCAGACATGCTGAAAAACATATGATGGCTTTGGAAATGTGGTTTCTGAGGAAAATGCAAAGAATACCATGGACTGAATAAACCAATGAACAAACCCTTCAAGAAACAACTGAAGATCGTAAACTGATTAGTGAAATTAGACGTAGACAGTCAAAATTTTTTGGGCATGTTATGAGAAGAAAGGAATTGGAGAACTTGGTGACAACTGGCAAGATCGAAGGGAAGAGACCAAGGGGAAGACCGAGATGTAAATACTTGGATGGCTTGGCCACGTGGCATGGTCGAGACAAAAACATGACCGCCCACGCTTATCGGCATGGCACATGATGGATGCAACTATTATTATGACTATTGTCAGTGTCATTATTAGTATCATTATATTATTATTATTGTTATGATTACTATTATTATGACTATTGTCAGTATTATCATTTTTATCATTATATTAGTATTATTAGTTGCTTAGGTTGTAGTGAGACGCGCAGTTTCATAATGCCCCAGCAATCCCAGTCGAGGGTTCGAAATCGGCTTCTGTCGATTTGGAAGCAAACAGACTTGCGTTGATTTCGATGGCATGAGCATCGGTCGTTCAGAAAGCATTGGCAACGTACTGAACATGGAAAAACAATTGTCTAGTATATCACATACAAACAAATAATGCTGGGGTTGATTGCCGCTTCACGTAAAGGACATGCAACTAAACTTTTAACTCACTGCAATACCACCAACAACAAATCTCCAACCACAAGACCGATAATGCAACATTTCTGCAACAGGTACCCGGTGAGGAACCGTCCGCCTTGCTATGTGCCTCCCTGTCAGAGGAGGAGACCACAATCCGACTTGCTATGTCCCTACCTGTAAGAAGTGGAGCCAAGAATCCGACAAGGAGGCTGACTGATGAACACCAGACGGGAAGTTTTCTATTGGAGTTCTCCGCATGTGTCCTTTCTACACTGAGAAACGGCGAAGAGTAAATTATACATCTGAAATTGCATACAGTATATATCGAGAATTGTACTTCCGCTTCAATTTTGGGAAAGTAAAGTAATGACATTTCAACTCGCGCCGTTTCTTTCATTTTGTCGTCTGGAGTTCAGCTTAGCCAAATGGAAATGAGCGCTTGTTCTCATACATCCGTTGTGCTGATACCCAAGTAGCAGGTTCAACCCCGGTCAGATGAACTAACATGTTGACTTTTCGTCCTTGACTTGGGAATAAATTACAAGTACCTCAGATCGCCTGGAATCGCCAGTTTGAGAGGGACACTGGCAATAAGGGAAATTAATCCACACGCAGAAATCGTCCAGTTCACTAGAAGTAGAAGCATGTGTATGGACTACGCTTGAGTTCAAAGCAAGCGAACGGCCCCTCCCACCCATTAAAAAAAACAAAACAAAAAATATAATGTCGTCTACAGTCACACGATATTCTCATAACACCCTGATCACACACCACCACAGATACTACAGCCAGTAGTTCGACTTCATTGCATCTGGTGTTACCCCATGTGTCTGGTCTCTCTCAGCAGAAAGTCAGTAGTTCGACTTCATTGCATCTGGTGTTAGCCCATGTGTCTGGGTCTCTCTCAGCAGAAAGCCAGTAGTTCGACTTCATTGCATCTGGTGTTACCCCATGTGTCTGGGTCTCTCTCAGCAGAAAGCCAGTAGTTCGACTTCATTGCATCTGGTGTTACCCCATGTGTCTGGGTCTCTCTCAGCAGAAAGCCAGTAGTTCGACTTCATTGCATCTGGTGTTACCCATGTGTCTGGGTCTCTCTCAGCAGAAAGCCAGTAGTTCGACTTCATTGCATCTGGTGTTACCCCATGTGTCTGGGTCTCTCTCAGCAGAAAGCCAGTAGTTCGACTTCATTGCATCTGGTGTTACCCCATGTGTCTGGGTCTCTCTCAGCAGAAAGCCAGTAAGTTCGACTTCATTGCATCTGGTGTTACCCCATGTGTCTGGGTCTCTCTCAGCAGAAAGTCAGTAGTTCGACTTCATTGCATCTGGTGTTCACCATGTGTCTGGGTCTCTCTCAGCAGAAGCCAGTAGTTCGACTTCATTGCATCTGGTGTTACCCCATGTGTCTGGGTCTCTCTCAGCAGAAAGTCCAGTAGTTCGACTTCATTGCATCTGGTGTTACCCCATGTGTCTGGGTCTCTCTCAGCAGAAAGCCAGTAGTTCGACTTCATTGCATCTGGTGTTACCCCATGTGTCTGGGTCTCTCTCAGCAGAAAGCCAGTAGTTCGACTTCATTGCATCTGGTGTTACCTCATGTGTCTTAGTCTCTCTTCGTAGAAAGACAGCGGCTGGACTTCACTGCACCTGGTGTTACCTCATGTGTCTTTGTCTGTCTTCGTGGAAAAGCCAGGGGCTGGACTTCATTGCACCTGGTGGTACCCCATGTGTCTTAGACTCTCTCCGTGGAAAAGCCAGGGGCTGGACTTCACTGCACCTGGTGTTACCTCATGTGTCCAGATCTCTATCCGCAGAAAGCCAGAAGACCGACTTCATTGCATCTATTCTTACTCCATGTGTCCCGCCCGGTCTCTCTCCGCAGAAAGCCAGAAGATCGGCTTCATTGCATCTGGTATAACCCATGTGACTGTCTCTCTCCACAGAACGCAAGCCGCTTGACTAAGGAATCACACAGAGTACAAACTCCGAAGCTCCAGAGATGACCTTCACCTGTATCATCATCACCACAGTCAGCATTACCATAATCATCTTCAGCATCATCGTCAGCATCATTACTATACTCATTTTCATCACCAGATAAGCCGGCATAAAGATGTGGAAAGGCGCTCGTCTGCCAGTCCGATGGTCGTGGATCCGAAACTCATCGGAGAGGATTCCAAATTGTTTAATTGGCGTGGGCGACCAGGCCTAAATTGGGCACCATAGTATCTCTTGGGAAGTCAAGGCGTTCGATTTGATACTGCTGCATCACCCACACAGCGCCAATTGGTCTATGAAAATATGAATCTACGAGTCTGTGCCCTAATGTGGTGCTTGTAAATTGGCCCTTAAATTACTTCACTTACAAGGTTGGTCCTTGATGAAGCGGGTACCAGAAATTGTCATCGGAAGTAAAGACGACCGCCATTCTATTGATAACAACAGTCATCTCTCATCCCATCTCATATCATCTCATCTCACTTCATCTCATCTCATCTCATCATTTCTCTCTTCTTGTTCCTCTTGTACCTTGCGGTGTCAAGGTGAAGTATAAACAGCGGGAGAATGCCCGCTTATGGGCTTCATCTATCGAGATTCCCATGGACCCTGTTATTCACCCTGTCCTTGGTTTACATGGTTGGTCTCTTCTTCTGGCTCTATTTGGTCTGTACAATCATCATCATCATCATCATCATCATCATCATCATCATCATCATCAGCATCATCATCATCATCATCATCAACATCATCATCTTCCACTTCTGCCCTCAAGCGTCGTGAGGAGGAATAATTTGCGCTCCAGCGCCTGGTGGGCGGCACTGGATAGTGTCATTCCGTGTGATTGTACAATGTCTTTGAGGTCGTCAATCCATTTTCTTCTTGGACGTCCTCTTGGTCTCGTCGCAAATGACCTTTGATGTAGGGTACGATCATCGATTGATCTAAATATATGGATCAGATAAGAGGTTATGGACGCAGATCGTCGTAATCTCGCATGCCTTGTTCGAAACACAACTGTGGTCGATTTGGCAGCAGACCGCCTTGCGTTGGTTTTTAACGAAATGATATGGGTGCCGGTCGTTTAGAAAGCAATTAAACTACTAAAATTTTAACTACTACATGTAAACTTGCAAAGATGTGACAACCGGTAACAAAAAATATAGGGCTGACTGCAACGTCATGTAAAAGGATATGCGACTAACCATTTCAACGATATACATCAATGGCTTTTGGCGTCACAAGGAGACGTTTACTATTTTACTGTTTGTTTTGCTTAGATCTTTGCCTACCATTTCCTCTAGGGTTCACGATTTTGCCGTCTACTTCTCACTTGTTTCTTCTTGACTATCTCCTTTGATTTAAATCCTTTTTTTTTTTTTACAGGATATCGCTGTCAACACCATCATTTTACTGCTGTTGGCAAGTTTACGTACAGTAGTTTGCTATTGCTTTCTGAACGACCGGTTCCCATGCCAACTCATTACCACCAAGCGCAACACAGTCTGCTGCCAAATCGGTCGTAGCTGTGTTTCGAACGTGGGTAAGCGGGCTTACGAATCGCGTCCGTAAAATCTTCGCCAGGGAGCCGGCTGTACCATGCATGCAATGTGGTGTACGTTTTTGAATCTACCAGGATTTTATTGTTTTTTCAAGCTTTTTGTATTTCACTACACAGCACATTGTCCTTCATGGGTTTAATTCTTTTTTACCGGGTTTTTTTTGTTTCTTGGGGGTGTAAAACTGGTTTTTTTTTTTTCTACTGATTTTTGTAGTTTGGGGTTTTTTTCTAATGGGTTGGGGGATTTGGGGGCGGTTTTTTGTTTTGGGTGTTTTGGGATGTTTAAGGGGTTAAAACCCCTTTTTGGGGGGGTTTGCTTGTTTTAAAAATTTAGCTTTGGTTGTTTATAAAAAATTCATTTGTTTGGGAAAAAAAATTGGGTCTCTCTCAGCAGAAAGCCAGTAGTTCGACTTCATTGCATCTGGTGTTACCCCATGTGTCTGGGTCTCTCTCAGCAGAAAGCCAGTAGTTCGACTTCATTGCATCTGGTGTTACCCCATGTGTCTGGGTCTCTCTCAGCAGAAAGCCAGTAGTTCGACTTCATTGCATCTGGTGTTACCCCATGTGTCTGGGTCTCTCTCAGCAGAAAGCCAGTAGTTCGACTTCATTGCATCTGGTGTTACCCCATGTGTCTGGGTCTCTCTCAGCAGAAAGCCAGTAGTTCGACTTCATTGCATCTGGTGTTACCCCATGTGTCTTAGTCTCTCTTCGTAGAAAGCCAGAGGCTGGACTTCATTGCACCTGGTGTTACCTCATGTGTCTTTGTCTGTCTCCGTGGAAAAGCCAGGGGCTGGACTTCATTGCATCTGATGTTACCCCATGTGTCTTAGTCTCTCTTCGTAGAAAGCCAAAGGCTGGACTTCACTGCATCCTGGTGTTACCTCATGTGTCCAGATCTCTATCCGCAGAAAGCCAGAAGACCGACTTCATTGCATCTAGTCTTACTCCATGTGTCCCGGTCTCTCTCCGCAGAAAGCCAGAAGATCGGCTTCATTGCATCTGGTATTACCCATGTGACTGTCTCTCTCCACAGAACGCAAGCCGCTTGACTAAGGAATCACACAGAGTACAAACTCCGAAGCTCCAGAGATGACCTTCACCTGTATCATCATCACCACAGTCAGCATTACCATAATCATCTTCAGCATCATCGTCATCATCATTACTATACTCATTTTCATCACCAGATAAGCCGGCATAAAGATGTGAAAAGGCGCTCGTCTGCCAGTCCGATGGTCGTGGATCCGAAACTCATCGGAGAGAATTCCAAGTTGTTTAATTGGCGTGGGCGACCAGGCCTAAATTGGGCACCATAGTATCTCTTGGGAAGTCAAGTCGTTCGATTTGATACTGCTGCATCACCCACACAGCGCCAATTGGTCTATGAAAATATGAATCTACGAGTCTGTGTCCCTAATGTGGTGCTTGTAAATTGGCCCTTAAATTACTTCACTTACAAGGTTGGTCCTTGATGAAGCGGGTACCAGAAATTGTCATCGGAAGTAAAGACTGCCGCCATTCTATTGATAACAACAGTCATCTCTCATCCCATCTCATATCATCTCATCTCACTTCATGTCATCTCATCTCTTGTTCCTCTTGTACCTTGCGGTGTCAAGGTGAAGTATAAACAGCGGGAGAATGCCCGCTTATGGGCTTCATCTATCGAGATTCCCATGGACCCTGTTATTCACCCTGTCCTTGGTTTACATGGTTGGCCTCTTCTTCTGGCTCTATTTGGTCTGTACAATCATCATCATCATCATCATCATCATCATCATCATCATCATCATCTTCATCATCATCATCATCATCATCATTATCATCATCATCATCTTCCACTTCTGCCGTCAAGCGTCGTGGGGAGGAATAATTTGCGTTCCAGCGTCCGGTGGGCGACACTGGATAGTGTCATTCCGTGTGATTGTACAATGTCTTTGATGTCGTCAATCCATTTTCTTCTTGGACGTCCTCTTGGTCTCGTCGCAGATGATCTTTGATGTAGACTACGATCATCGATTGGTCTAAATATATGGACTAGCACTACATACATAAGAGGGTATGGACGCAGATCGTCGTAATCTCGCATGACTTGTTCGAAACACAACTGTGGTCGATTTGGCAGCAGACTGCCTTGCGTTGGTTTTTAACGAAATGATATGGGTGCCGGTCGTTTAGAAAGCAATTAAACTACTAAAATTTTAACTACTACATGTAAACTTGCAAAGATGTGACAACCGGTAACAAAAAATATAGGGCTGACTGCAACGTCATGTAAAAGGATATGCGACTAACCATTTCAACGATATACATCAATGGCTTTTGGCGTCACAAGGAGTCTTTTACTATTTTACTGTTTGTTTTGTTTAGATCTTTGCCTACCCTTTCCTCTAGGGTTCACGATTTTGCCGTCTACTTCTCACTTGTTTCTTCTTGACTATCTCCTTTGTTTTAAATCCTTTTTTTTTTTTACAGGATATCGCTGTCAACACCAGCATTTTACTGCTGTTGGCAAGTTTACGTACAGTAGTTTGCTATTGCTTTCTGAACGACCGGCTCCCATGCCAACTCTTTACCACCAAGCGCAACACAGTCTGCTGCCAAATCGGTCGTAGCTGTGTTTCGAACGTGGGTAAGCGGGCTTACGAATCGCGTCCGTAAAATCTTGGCCACGGAGCCGGCTGTACCATGCATGCAATGTGGTGTAGGCGTTCATGAATCATACACAGGATTCAATCATTGATGTTTGTTGACAACGTCTTAATTTGTATTTGCACTACACAGCACCAGTAGTGTCCGTGAGTAAAAAATGGTTACCTAATGACGTAAGATGTGTACACTGCGTCCTTGTTTACTATGCCTCATCTTTTCGCAGGAGCTGCCCATACCTAACTGTTTGTATTTCCTATTATTATATTCTACTGCAGCCGTTCCTTCTCGTAGTTAATGGTGTTTTGTTCTAACGTACATGAGTCGGGCTAGATCCCTCACAGGTGGTAGGCGGTGGTTTGTGAAGGAATCTGCCGGACTAGCATAATAATAATGGGGTTCAGCTAAAGCTTCTGAAGGGTTCCAAACCTGCAATATACTATTTGGGAGGGAGTCATATTGCGTTGATTTTCACAATGATATGTGCGTCTGCCGTTCAGATGTTATGGCAAAACAACTTAACATAAAATTGCCTTGAAAACCAGGACCAAAAAATAAATGCTGGGATTGACTGTGATGTCCTGGACACACACACACACACACACACACACACACACACGCATGTACACACACACACACACATGTACACACACACACACACACACACACACAGAGAAACGACTTGATACTAACTAACTATCCTGCTTGTATAACATCTCGCTTGTGAAACTATAACCTGATTCGACTGTTAATTAACATTCAGAATTAACGCCAGCAAGACAAAACATGTATCATGTATTTTAACGCGACCCGTAATTAAAACATGGCCGTTAATTGATTTTCCTGTACTCACGTTCTTTGTGGATCAATGGGTCAACCACATGACACGTTGGAGCAACCGGCCAATCGCTTGCGATGAATACAAAACTAACCAATCAAATAACCTATTATTGATCTCAAGTAATGTCTTGTGTTGTAAGTTATTGGAAGGCGTAGCTATGAGGTTTAATCTGCTGTAAGTTATTGGAAGGTGTAACTATGAGGTTTAGTCTGTTGTACGTTATTGGAAGGTGTAGCTATGAGGTTTAATCTGCTGTAAGTTATTGGAAGGGTGGCTATGAGGTTTAATCTGCTGTAAGTTATTGGAAGGCGTGGCTATGAGGTTTAATCTGCTGTAAGTTATTGGAAGGTGTGGCTATGAGGTTTAATCTGCTGTTAGTTATTGGAAGGTGTGTCTATGAGGTTTAATCTGCTGTAAGTTATTGGAAGGTGTGCTATGAGGTTTAATCTGCTGTAAGTTATTGGAAGGTGTGGCTATGAGGTTTAATCTGCTGTAAGTTATTGGAAGGTGACTATGATGTTTAAAGTGCTTTAATTTTAACTTCCGACCGAGAAGTATTCATTTCATTTCAACGTTGGTCGGTCAGTTGAACTTAAATGTTTACTTCTCGTCCTTTTCTTGAGAAGGCAAATTAGAAGTACCTCATAAGTCGTAGAGAGGTAGCATGATGGCGAAGGACACTGGTAATAGGGACGGCTATCCCTCACATAAAATCATTCCACCGCAGACATTTAGTGGTATTCAGACAGCCAGCCTTCACTGACAAAAGGTGAAACAAAGTAAGCGACCCTTTACACATCATCATCATCAGGTGCCTTCCTGGCTGGCGTTGGCGATCATGCTTCTCTACATCTTGCGTTCTCCAGCGGCATGCACCAGTTCGTGTATTGACTCCCTTCCGTGCCATGAAGCTGAACGGTCAATAATCTTTTCTCTCTCTGTGTCTTCCCCTAAGTCTCAGTCCATAAGTCTGTCCAATGTTCACATGTTCGAGTTGTTGTCTTCTCATAACGTGCCCAACAAACAATGGCTGAAAAAAAAACCACTGTGCTATAGCAGGAACTTTCTTGTAAAGTATTAGGACCCTCATATTGTGTAGGTTTAAATATTGGAGGCATAAGCGACCAGTCTGTCTCTCCCGTCCCTAATGACGAGTGCTGACGTTAAAATCTAGTACGACAGCACTCATGCCATTGTGAAAATAAGGACATAAGTATTACACCGGCGTGGCATTGTGTGCTGCAGCGACTCAGTCCACTGTCTATGTACGCATCCAGCTTCGACCTTCTGAATCATGCTCATTGAATCACTTAGTACACACACGTTGGTATAATGCTGTGATTCCAGCCATATGAAAGCCTGTGTCAAGAACCTGAATTCATAAGGCATGCTGGCCACTTCATTCATACCTCACGGTCACAAACCATTGCTGTTTACCTGATCAGTCATGCAAGTAAAATTATACTAACAGTCATAATGACAAGACTTCGTAAGAAAATGGAAGAATAAATTAACGTGGTTCAAGCTGGATTTAGACAAGGAAGAGGGACAAGAGATCACAATATGCGTTTAATAATAGAGAAGTACAGAGAATTTAATGTAAACCTATTCTCATGTTTTGTGGATTATTCAAAGGCACTTGACTGTGTACAACATCAGAAACTTTGGGAAATCATGAGGGAATATGGGCTTTCCACAAAATGTAATACAACTCATAAGAATGCTCTATCTAGACCAACAAGCAGCGGTTAGAATAGATGGCGAGACATCAGATTGGTTTGACTTCAAGCAAGGAGTCCGTCAAGGATGTGTGCTGTCCCCCTATTTGTTTAACCTGTACGCCGAAAATATAATGAGAAATGTAAGAGATGATATAATTAGGGAGCTATATGATGCCCTAAATATCGGTGGTCTTGACATACCAGAAATTCGGTATGCTGATGATACAGTATTGCTATCCACAACACAGACTGGTATATAAAACCTAATAGCCTCAACCCAATTTAATAGTGAAAATCACAACTTGTACCTCAACATTGCAAAAACAAAGATAATGCAAACAGATAAAACCACTATGGAGAAAGAAATATATGTTAATGAGGAAAAATTGGAGGTGGTGGACAATTTTGAATATCTTGGGTCATTGATTACCAACAATGGTGACACAATGAAAGAAATTAAACGACGACTATCAATTGCTCTGCAAAGGCTAAAACAACTGAATAAATTATGGAATGGGACAGACAGAACTACAAAAATTAGATTTTTAAGAGCATGCATCTTTCCCATTGCAACATACGCCTGTGAGACCTGGACACTTACTAAACAAACTTAGCAGCGCATAAATGCCTTTGAAAATAAATGTTATAGACGAGTTCTAAGAATATCTTGGGTAAAGAAAAGAACAAATACTTCAAGAGCTGATTATTGAAGAAGGTTGGCTATTAAAAACGATAAAACAAAGAAAATTGAAATATTTTGGTCACTTGAAACGTCACGAAAGTTTGGAGAGAACAATAATGGAGGGGTATATGCCTGGGAAAAGAGGAAGAGGAAGGCCAAAGAGAAGATGGGTGCAGGATGTGGCGGATGATCTCCAGATGGGTGTATAGGACGCGGGACATCTTGCTTATGATCGAGAGGTTTTCCGGAAGGTTGTTATGGGAGCGAGGTTCTGCAAAGTACATGCTACTGAATGAATGAATGAATGAATGAATGAATGAATGAATGAATGAATGAATGAATGAATGAATCATCTTGAAAAACAAAGTATCAAATCCATTTATATAGTTTATGTTTGTATATAAATGTAACTTACAAATCCTTTCAGACTGACTGTAGACATAAGATGGAGAATAAACTTCTATCAAGTGTCAAGACAGAACAACCTGAAGTCAGTGTAGGTCAAGGTAAGATGAAGTGCAATATAACGTAACAGTTAGGTGAATATTCTTTACAGGATGTTGCCATTAAATGTAGAAGATTTAAATGGGATCATCATTGGAGGACGAAAAATCAATAACATTAGATATGCAGAGGATACAGTATTGATTGCAGACAATGAGCAGGATCTGCAACAATTAGTAGATGCGGTTGTTGACACAGTGAACAACTGGGGTAAGAATTAAATTGTACAAAGACACAGATTCAGGAGGTAATACATATGGAAAAGGAGAAGGAATAATGTTTGATGAGCAAATAGCTAAATTAATTCATGATTATTTGATTAAATCAGATAGTTATTATTGTCAAATGCAAAGTCAAACCAAGAGATGTAAATATTATACAAGTGTAGTACCAAAAACAAGCAGTAGTGAAGTGGAATGACAAACATTTTATGAAAAAGTAGAAATTGCGATATGACTGGAAAATTCAAACATGATTTTCTCAGAAGCTAGCAAATATTTTAAACACGGGCTAAGAAAAAATATAAATCAATCTAGATAAAGTTACATATTTTGAAATGAGCCATTAAATGTCCTTTTTTGAGGCCCAGTCAAAGATATCATTGTAAGAACACTTGGTGCCCTCGTTTCATTGACTTCAGTTCTTTAAAAAATTTTCTGGATTCATTTTTCTGGTGATTAGTTTCCATATCTTTGATTATATTACTCATATATTCTCGCTTCTGCTGTCTGACTATTTTTGTAGCCTCTTTATATTCATTTCTATAATGCTCTTCTTTTTGGATGTTATTGATGTCATTTAACCATACATGTCTGGCATTCTTCTTCCTAATGACTTCTTCTTCACATTTTTGATTGAACCATCTGTTCTTTCTATGCGTGGTTAACACACCGACACATTCTTCTGCGGTAGATTGAATTATATTCTTGATGTTCAACCAAGTTTGGTCAACGCTTTCCTCCGAAGGGTTTTGCAGAGTTTCAAGTTTACATTTTATTTCATCTGTAAATTTCTCTTTGACTGTAATATCTTGTAGTTTTTCTCTGTTATATGTTGGGTGTAATCTTTGTAATTTAGTATAGAAAGCTCTCTTAAGTTTTATTTTAAATTTTGCTCCAACGAGGAAGTGATAGCTGTGGCACTCAGCTCCTCTATAACTTCTAACTTGTTGTATGTTTGATGCATTTCTGTTGTTAATTAAAATGTGATCTATTTGATTATAGGTTCTCTTGTCACATGATTTCCAAGTGTGTTTGTGTATATCCTTTCTTTGTAGTCTGGTACTGCTAATCTGCAGTCCTTTGGCTTCTGCCAGGTTGATGACTCTCCATCCATTATCATTTGAAGTTGTATGTAGGCTTTCCATACCGGCCACTTTTTTATTAGTTTGCTCTCTACCTATTTTTGCATTGAAGTCTCCCAGCACAACCAGGATGTCCTGTTTGGGGGTTTCTTCTATGACATCTTCCAGATCATTATAAAAGTCTTCTTTAATATCATCTTCTTTCTCTTCAGTAGGTGCATGTACATTAATCATCGTTATATTTTTCCATTTACCTTTTATTCGTAATTTTACTAATCCTGTCATTAAAAGCTTTAACGTTTAGAACGTTCCCCCATAACTCTTTTTTGATGACAAATCCTGTTCCTAATTCATGCTTATTTTGGGTGTTTCCTCCATATATTATAATCATTCCATTTTGCTCTAAAGTACCCTCTCCTGGCCACCTTATTTCTTGAATTGCTGTTATATCCATTTGATATTCAACCAGCTCCCGGGTTAGTTCTTCGGCCGCTCCAGCTCGATATAGTGTCCGTACATTCCATGTTCCAAATCTCAAAAGTCCTTTAACGTTCCAAGGTCGTTGTCCAGATAAGTCAGTCCGATATCGAGGCTCATGTATTTGTTTCGTAACAAAGAAAGGTGTTTACAAAGCTGGGGATGTTAACCCCACGCTTCAACCCCCAACCTGGAGGACCAGGGTGTTTCTCTTTGTCTGTTCTCTACCCTTTGACCTGTCCGGCTTGGGAGGCCCTGCTGGTAGCTACGCTACCGGCGGCATAGCTCTCAGGCTCATTGAGAAACTCAAGCTCCCCCACCACGACAAGGTGGAAACACCATCGGGGGGAGCTTAGATCATACATCACCTTAAATCACACATCAGCTTAGATCATACTTCAGCTTAGATAATACATCACCTTACATCACACATCAGCTTAGATCATACGTCAGCTTAGATCATACATCACCTTAAATCACACATCAGCTTAGATCATACGTCATCTTAGATCATACATCACCTTAAATCAAACATCAGCTAATATCATACGTCAGCTTAGAACATGCATCCGTTTATATCATCATAGCCTTAGATCATACATCATCTTGGATCACACATCAGCTTAGATCATACATCAGCTTAGATCATACATCAGCTTAGAACATGCATCAGCCTAGATCATACACCATCTTATATCATCATCAACCTAGATCATACATCAGCTTATATCATCATTAACTTAGATCATACATCAGCCTAGATCATACACCATCTTATTGATTGATTGATTGATTTAGGAACCGACATCACAGAATTTGGGGCAATCCTATAAGCGCTCCGTCCCCATCCTCAGCAGCCAGCGAAGAGTTCCAACACCAATAGTACCAGTAGCAATCTGATTATATGCCCGTCTCGCCTTTCCTCTGAGCGTCGAGCCTTGGTCAGATCCCCTCTCATTCTTGCCAGACCATGGTGATCCATTTGCTCCCCCGAGGTGTATGCGTGCTCCCACAAGTCTGCAACCACATCTGCCTTGTCATGCATCAATACTCCACCAAGTTCTGCAGAGCCAGCCAATCTGTCCGCCTGTTCATTCCCCAGCACACCGGCATGCCCCGGAGAAAAGATCCAGGCGATGCTTGCCACCTGTGACCACTCTGCCCGAAGCTTGCCTGTCCTCACCTTCCTCAGCATGCATTCTGAGTCAGTTACAATCACGATGTGTGTGTATGTATCGTACTCTCCATCCAGTGGAAAGCTGCACTGACCGCCTCCACCTCCATTCTTTAGCTAGATGTTGTGGTATCATATGCCATGCTCTCCTGCACCAAACGTCGACCATTAGCTTTTGCTAAGAACCCCAGGCACTTCGCCTACCTCTCAACACCGACCCATCTGTGTAGATAATCACATCACCCGAGCGAGCATTATCCTGAATTATTTGCTGGATTTCCACTTCCGTGGCCCCTGCTGGCCACTCCCTGCACTCCCGGCTCAATGTTATTAAAACTCTGCACAAGTCTGACTGCTCCGCTGACAGTCTGACCCACTCCTCTTCTCATCTTCCAAGATGCACGCCTGTCTGATCGTATTCTTCACCTGAGCCATCCATAATTTTCCTCTGATCAGTCGCTGACCCTTAACGGCATCCAGCGCCTCATGGAACGGGTGATCTGTGTCTGCAGCTACTCTGAGGTATGCCATCGCCTGCATCACCTTGAGCCTACTAGCAACAGTCGACAGACACTACTGGGGACTGCCACAGGGATCCGCAATCTCACCGGTGCTCTTTAACGTGTATACGAGCAGGATTGCAAACCTAGAAGCACCAGGGGTTGGAAGGATACTAACATTTGCAGATGATATTCTTTCATACAGGCAGGGGAGATAGGGAGCAAACTGCCCTGGAGCTACAGGTGACAGTAGACAAAGTGATTGACTGGTGCACTGAAATGACTGCTGTCATCCACCCGGAAAAGGCGGCTGTTTTGTGGTGCTCTCTGGATAACAGGATTGTGAGAGCTGATGTCCCAAGCCTCGCGATAGATGGTAGAAGCGTCAACAGAGTGAACAAACTGAAGTATCTGGGAATCACATTTGACAGAAGTCTGTCCTACTCGGATCATGTGGAGGCGGTTGTGATAAGATCTCGAAAGGGACTCAATGCACTTAAAACTATGGCTGCAATGGACACAGAGCAGAGAATGCTTTTCACACTATACCAGCACTTGATCCTCTCAGTGATTGATTATGGACTAGGACTGCTCACTGTCTGAAAGAGTCAGCTGGACAAATTAGAGCCCATACAGAACGAAGCTATGCGAGTCATTCTGGGTTGCACCAGAGACATCATCTTATATTATCATTAACTTAGATCATACATCAGCTTATATCATCATGAACTTAGATCATACATCAGCCTAGATCATACATGAGCTTAGATCATACCTGAACTTAGATCATACATCAGCCTAGATCATACATCAGCTTAAGTCATCATGAACTTAGAACATATATTAGCTTATATCATACATCAGCATAGATCATACATGAGCACATTAATCATGTATCTTCTCCATCTTTCTTTCACTATATATTGATTGCCTATAGCTGCAATATGTGCCTAGCTTGATTACACATACACATCTGTTCATAACCAATACCTGGTATATTCATAAAGATACTAATTATTTACTTTATTGTGTTTTAGAAATACACTCTTGGTCTCCAGGGAGTCCTTACCACTCCATACCAGAGCATTCACAAAAGTGGACATATGACAGCATAGACATAAAGGTTGTGAAACAAGAACTATCAGATGTTCCATATGAGAACAGGGGTCACAGATTCGGTAAAATGGTAGACATAGCTGGGGGTAGCATCATTCAAGAAATGACAGAACACAGCAACTCAGAATCAAGAATGGTTGAGAACAGTTGTAAGGCATCAATCAAATATGAAAATTGTTGTCAAATGTCAGAAAATGTGTCTTCTGTGATTGATACTAACAATGAACTACCTCTGGCTATTGAGAATTGTCAGCAACAAAATAAGGAAACACAAGAAAAACATACACAGAGCTTTGCAAAGTCTCTTGATGACATTTTTGATTATGTCAGTTATAGCTCTCAAAGAACTCACACAGGAGACTTGTCTGATGTTTCTAGTCCAAATGTTTGTGTAGACACATATAAGAGAACACATACTGAAGGGATGTCAAACAAATGTAATGAATGGGATGGTCTGTTGATTCAAGATGACCAGCAAAAGTGTCACAAGATCATGAATCATAAGAGAATACATGCAGGGGAGAAATCTTACAAATTTGATGATTGTGTTGCTTCTTTTACTACAACTGACTGTCTGAGGAAACATAAGAGAACACATACAGCAGAGAACACATACAAGTGTGATGTTTGTGGTGTTTCTTTTGCTGAACTTGGTTCCCTGAAGACTCACAAGAGAACGCACACAGGAGAAAAACCATACAAATGTGAAGAATGTGGTGCTTATTTTACTAAAGCCGATCATCTGAAGTCTCACAAGAGAAGACATACAGGAGAGAAACCTTACAAGTGTGATGTTTGTGGTGCTTCTTTTGCAGAAGGTGGCAACCTGAAGACTCACAAGAGAACGCACACAGGAGAAAAACCATACAAATGTGATGATTGTGGTGCTTGTTTTACTATAGCCGACAATCTGAAGTCTCACAAGAGAAGACATACAGGAGAGAAACCTTACAAGTGTGATGTTTGTGGTGCTTCTTTTGCTACAACTGGCAGTATGGTGAAGCATAAGAGAACACATACAGGAGAGAAACCTTACAAGTGTGATGTTTGTGGTGCTTCTTTTGCTGAAGGTGGCAACCTGAAGACTCACAAGAGAACGCACACAGGAGAAAAACCATACAAATGTGATGATTGTGGTGCTTGTTTTACTACAACTAGCAACCTGATGCAACATAACAGAACACATACAGGAGAGAAACCTTACAAGTGTGATAATTGTGGTGCTTCTTTTACTACAACTGGCAGTCTGATGAAACATAAGAGAACACATACAGGAGAGAAATCTTACAAGTGTGATGTTTGTGATGCTTCTTTTGCTAGAGGTGACCACCTGAAGACTCACAAGAGAACACATACAGGAGAGAAATCTTACAAGTGTGATGTTTGTGGTGCTTCATTTACTCAAAATGGCCACCTGATACAACATAAGAGAACACATACAGGAGAAAAACCTTACAAGTGTGATGTTTGTGGTGCTTCTTTTACTACAACTGGCAGCCTGATACAACATAAGAGAACACATACAGGAGAAAAACCTTACAAGTGTGATGTTTGTGGTGCTTCTTTTACTACAACTGGCAGCCTGATACAACATAAGAGAACACATACAGGAGAAAAACCTTACAAGTGTGATGTTTGTGGTGCTTCTTTTACTCAAGCTGGCCACCTGAAGACTCACAAGAGAACACATACAGGAGAGAAACCTTACTAGGGTGATGATTGTAATGCTTTAGTTTACTCAGAATTGTAATATGAAGAGACATATAAGACTGCGTCATCATCGTGCGCTCTGCCAACTACCATAGGTGTTCATGTATCTCCTCAGAACTCGGTCCCTGTTCAGGATCAGCTCTGCTGGTAATATTTCTCAATGTCACCATAAACCCATCCAGCATCATCTCATTGTGTCTGCCCATGTCTCTTTTCCCACTGATCTTTTCAGTCATCACAATGCTTTCTTACCCTTCTCTTCTCATCACAATACTAAAAAAGACTAGTCTCTTTCTGATACTTGCACATAATGGTCTACTTTCATTAGCCTCTTCCAGGCAAATATTGTTAAGTTACTCTGGCAATCGAAGCTATTTACAACAACCATCTCAATAATCACATCTTTACAGTTTCCAACAAAATGGAAGGCATTTTGTTGAATCCTTCCAAAATTTAGTTAGAGCCTAAAGCCAGTAACCCAGTGGAATTGGATGAAAAAGTGAGGAAAGACAGGCAGTCACTTTTAGATAGTAAATTCATCAGTGAGACGACTGCGCAGTAAGTCATTCCTTGGGGCCCATAAACCTCCAACTTTATGGCCTTCTTATATTGCACAAGCCTGGAGTACCACTGAGACAGATTTAAACTATTCTCAACTCTGTCCAACACAGGATGGTGAAATGTATTTAATATTTAATACTTGAATATTCAATGGAACTGGTCAAACTACTGGATGCTATTGATCGTAAACTAAAACACATGGTGCCAATGGATATTGCCTTTGTTTTCACTGATGTTCCCATGGAAGAAACAGTGATCATCATGTATGATCGCTTAAAGAAATGAAACAAAAGTTAGGTCTACCGACATCCAAATGTAACAAATTACTACTGTTGTGCACGACTAATATAAAATTAATTGTTCTTTAAAAAATCGTACCACCAAATTTACAGAGTGGCCGTGAGGAGTTCTCTATGTCCCATTCAAGTAGACGTCTATATGGTGCACACAGAAAAGCAAAGAGCCTCAAATATTAAGAACCTAGTTCTAGACCGCTGTTATCCATCCATCCATCCATCATGTGCCATGCCGATAAGCGTGAACGGTCATGTTTTGCCGTCTCGCTCGATCACCAGAGTCATGGATAAGCTCCTTGTTCCTGTCTTGATCATGCCATATGGCATAGCCATCCAGGTATTTACTTCTCGGTCTTCTCCTTGGTCTGTTCCCTTCAACCTTGCCAGTTGTTACCAAGTTCTTCAAGTTATTTCTTCTCATAACATACCCAAACCATTTTGACTGTCTACGTCTAATGACTCTAATCAGTTTACGATCTTCATTTGTTTCTTAAAGGACTTGTTCATTGGTTTTTCTGCCTGTCCATGGTATTCTTGCATTTTCCTCAGAAACCACATTTCCACAGCCATCAGATGTTTTTCAGCTTGACTGCTCATTATCCACGCTTCATATCCATACAAAAGTAGAGGTTCTATGTAGCACTTCAACACTCTTTTTCCCGTTTCAATTGACATTTTTTTATTGGTCAGTATATTATTCATTTTGCAAAAGGCTACCATCGCAATGGCAATTCTTGTTCTAATCTCTTCGAGGCATTTTCCATCAGATGTTATGACCGTTCCGAGATAACTGTACCTTTAACTTGCCGTTTATTCATATATCACATTGTGGTATTTCCTTATTCCCAGTGACGACCATAATCTGTATCTTCTTACTATTCAATTCTAACCCCAGTTGTTCCCCGTGTGCAACAACCGCATCTACTAACTGTTGCAGGTCCTGTTCATTGTCCGCAATCAAGACTGTATCATCTGCATATCTAATGTTATTGATGTATCTTCCCCCAATATTGATTCCTTTCTTATCTTCTATATTTCTGAAAATATTTTCACTGTACAGGGAAAAAAGATCTGGAGACATTACACATCCCGGTCTCACATCTCTTTTAATAGGCTGATATTGACCTACATCATTATCAATTCTGATGGCAGCTTGTTGTTTCCAATATGTTTTTACAAGTCTAAGGTCGTTTCCATCAATTTGTAGATCTTCAAGAATCCTTATCATATCGACATATCTCACTTTATCGAAAGCCTGTGTGTAGTCAATGAAGCAAAGATATAGATCTTTGTTTACTTCTATAGAACGTTCAATTACTGTTCTCTGTACATACATAGCATTTACTGTAGTAGTATAAGACGGGCTCCATAATGCGGTTTTTTTGCGGAGGAAATCAATATTCCTGCTAAACGGCTGAATAACTCCTGATATCGCTAAGGGGCGATAACTAGGTCGTATCTAAGGGAATAATTATAAGAAAAGATAATTCTTATGTTTCTAAGGGCAGATAACTATTTAGTGGGTGTATAATGGTTTAATTAATTATGTAACAAAATAAAATAAATAAACATTAAACACAAATAAATAAAAAGACTGCGCGTGGGGTGGGAATGGAGAGTGCGTGGGCGGGCGCGTGGGGTGCGGCTAGACGGTTCAGGTTTAAACACTATCATCATACAGGTTACAAATGAACACCTTAAAAATAAAGATGGCCGGTGGTATTGATTGTTGTTGGTATGATGTAGTATTATATGGTGAGAAGTGGTGGGTTGCGTTTATTAGTGAGCTGTAGAGTGTCCTATTGGTGTAGACACTATCATCATAACGTTACAAATTAAAATCTTAAAAATTTAATGTGATCCGTATTATTGATTGTAGTGGGTATGGCTTAATGAAATTAATTGCTAAGGGGTGGGTGGCGGTTATTAGTGGCCTGTAGAGTGTCCTATTGGTGTAGACACTATCATCATAACGTTACAAATTAAAATCTTAAAAAGTAAAGATGGTCGGTATTATTGGATGTAGTGGGTATGGTTTAGTGAAATTCGTTGTTAAGGGTGGGTGGCGATTGTTAGCGGTCTGTAGAGGGTCAAAGTGGTTTAAACACTATCATCATACAGGGTACAAATAAACACCTTAAATAAGTAAAGATGGCCGGTAGTATTGGCTGTACTGTGTATGGCCTAGTGAAATTCGTTGTTAAGGGCGAACCACGTATTTCAGTATGTCTGTCTACCTGTCTCTATATCTACCTATCTGTATATCTATCTATATGGCAGACTGTATGAGCTTTTAATCGTGTGTCTATCTGCTTATTTGTCGTTGGGGGTGTGTGTCTCTGTATGTGAATACTTCTCTGCTATCTCTCTGTCTGTTTCACATTTTCTTCACCATTTTTGTCTATATTACTGTGTATGATTATAGGTGACTGATCACTCTAAGGCCTACAATGGTACTACAACGCCCGGCAACATGTAAACATATCAGCACGGGAGCGTGTGTATCACTGGTTGTGCATGTGATGCCATTCCGAGCATTTGACATAAATATCATAAAGGTGTGAAAGTTAGTATTATGACATGTGACAGCACATCGTCATTTCAGGAGCCTGAACCGAACTTGAAATTATGTCTTTATGTGCTTATGTGTCATCACAATAACCATTAAGAAGATGAATTTTCAAATCTAGTGAATGAAGCTACTTAACTGCTTCCGGTTTTGTATATTTAAAACAAATTTTACTTAATAAAAGTAATAGTATATACGAGGTAATATTTTTAAAAAATAGAAGTTTTAAAGTGAAAAGTAAAGATCGCGGTACAGGTTAGGAGGTCGACATATCGACAACTTCGACGTATATTTAAGAATCCGGTCGTCAGAAGCCTTTGGTTTTCCGCACTATATATCTAATGAAAAGTGGTCGACTGTGTATTATAATGGCGGTTATTGCTGTATGTAGTGGATACGACTGAAACACTATCATCGTACCACTGACGATGTGTTAGAGATACAAAACCTGTCCTCTGGATATGTGATGGTGTACAACCAGGCATATGGTCACATGTCTAAGGGATACAACCTGACTACGTGCTCACTGGCTACAACGAGTCAAAGATGGCGGTGCTTCCTGTCACATAATAAGGACAACTAGACCACATGCTCACTGGCTAAAGCTGGTCAATATGGCGAAGGGCATCCAATGACATGCTGTTAAATGGCTACAACCAGACCACGTGCTCACTGTCTAAAGCCGGTCAAAGAAGCGGTGCTTCCTTTCACATGCATAAGGAAACAACCAGACCACGTGGGTCATAGTTACAGCCGCCAAAAGATGGCTGTGCATTCGATCAAATATGTAGTTGTATATCCGACACACGGGCTCACTGGCTAAAACCAGTCTAAGATGGCCCTACTTCCGATCACATGCATAATGGTACAGCCAGTACACGTGGCCATGACTCAATCGGTCAAAGATGGCGATGCATCCAGTGACATTCATAACGATACACATGGAACACGTAGCTAATGACTCAACCAGTCAAAGATGGCTTCACTTCAGCACTCTTGAAAGGACAATGATATGAGGAAGTGAGCTGTTCCGTGACGTTTCACAGATCGTGGTGGTACAATGACTGTTACCGTGCCAATTTGAACGGAGCCTGGGCAACACCAGACAACACAGGTATTGCTTGGTTTTTTATGAGTAGTTTAAATGACAACCGGATGCCGCTGACATTTACAGAGATGAAGGTCAGATGAGTAGAGGATGGTAACATGGCTGTGTATAGTTAGATCTACCAGAGACTATGTAGTTTGCAGTATTTTAGTTTAAAATAGCCGGTTTCAATCGGTTGAATATTTAGTACCTATAGTGTTTTTATTATTTCTGGTAATTAAATGTTTATTAGTTTGTTCATAATTATTAAGCAATTCTGATACTCATGAGAAGTTTTTCATTTTCATCAGGTTTTTTTTTTCGATTCTGTATTCTGTAGATTAAATATTTTCTTGTCCGTTTGCGCTGTTGAAGGTAGAACTGTTCACGCACTTTAAATTATTTTTATTTTGCTGTAAATTTGTGGTTCTCTAAATAAAGGCTGTTGAAGTTAGAACTTTTGGTAATGTATTTTTAGTTCACCCCAACCAAATAAGCATCCCTTACAAGACCTCATTTGCATCGGTCCAGCAATCCCTTGCGGTTAAGTGTTCGGTAGAGTGCTGGACCGATCGATGGATGTTTTGTTAGTTGTTGGGCCCATAGAACCTTCACTGACGTCGAAGTACTCCGACGACAGTACACCAGTAAGGGCAATATGGGCCCACAATTCCGACGACAGTGAGGGCCCTGGGGGCCCAAAAATTAACAAAACATCCATCGATAGGTCCAGCAGTTCACTGAACACTTAACCTTTAAATTATGTGTATTTTGCTTTTAGTTCTCTATATAAGGGTGTTTATCCTATACTGTAAACAAATATCGCCACACTAATAAAAGTCTAACTACACAATGATTGTGTGTGGTGTGTACTTCAGCATGGATGTTAATATTAGACGTTGGGTGTGTTAATGTTTGATGTTGAACGTGTTGGACACTGGTTGTGTTAATGTTGGACACTGAGTGTTTTAATGTTAGACATAGGATAATACAACAGTGAAGAATCTGGAAGAATTGATACTTTTATTCAGAAGAGGAATGTGAGAATCGCATGGGCAGAGGGAGAAAACAAGCGAGCTAATATCAAGAGGCTCCACTTCATTGCTCAGCGTTCTATCCCACATTGCGCGGTCTTCTTTCTGGAAAGAGTTAGTTAATTAGCCGACAGATCATACTTATTGCACTTCGAACCATTCATTCCATAGGTGCTCGGATCCCCTACTCGGTAAATCCTGCAGAGTGTAGGTGCTAACAACACCAGTCCCATGTTGGTTTATTAATCTTCTTTGTATTTCTGCGTAGTATTCTTGTCTAGCCACACCTCTTTTAATTTTCTGTTCTCGCAATCTGATCATGGTTGTAGATATACACTAATCACTTGGGTATCGCAAACGTCTTAATTCTCATAGAGCATTCAGTATATCAACCTGGTTCATGATTCGTCCGCCCTAAACTGGAGAAGAAGAAGAAGAAGAAGAAGAAGAAGAAGAAGTGAAAGAAGAAGAAAAGAAGAAGAAAAAGAAGGAGAAGAAGAAGAAGAAGAGTCCTCCTGTATCAACTCCTCTGATGTTCACTAAGGTGAGGGTGAGAGGAGGGGTTGGTAATTGTCCTTTCAAGCCGCTGTCAGTTTATCTATGACGATGAAAAGGGAAATAATCTGATTCACGAGGGAACAATCTTCCCGTTTGTCGTCCTTGACGCGGCAATTATTTGTGACACCGATCCCGACAAACTTCCCCTTGGATGGATTAACTTCGCCATCTCACCTGTGATCAAACGCTAGGTGTCCTTCTATTTTTAGCTTGTTTACAACTTCAGCCGTTGATAATTTTAGACAGTGTGAAGGAGCAAAGTGGAGAATTGTTAGTTCTAGAAATCAGGATGTGTCAATCCCTGTATTGGTTTTGCAGGATGTTTCTCGCTGAACAGAATATATTATGTTACAAACTGGAACCGTCAGCGCTCAACATTCAAACAATAAATGTGACCAATAATTTTAAATATTTCAGTTAAAGTATTATCCTTTTATTCCCTTCATATAATGTTTTACACTGCCCTATGCACTTGACATGAATCCGAGGAATGTGCTAGGCAATAAATCGTGGAACCAGTGTTGCCATTTTGACGCTTTTCGCACTAAATTTGGTGCTTTTTAAAATCATGTAGTGCCCAACATTTGCATTTAGCGCGGCCGCGCTAATTTGGTGCTTCACAATTTTTTTGGGTACTTTTTAGTGCTTTCTTGGGTGGGTAAAAAGTACTTTAAAATTCACTTTGGGGACACTAAAAAGCCAAATTTGAACTGAAGCGAGGGAGTAAAATAGTCTTAGTACATTACCATGCAATATTCAAGTAATTTACCTCCCTTTAATACGATTTAGTTGAAGTGAGTGACTGCAATGCGCAGGCAATATGCAATGCGTTAAAAGATTGCTTAAACAAGAATGGACTTGAGTTGCAAAGACTAGTTGCACTCGCCACTGAAAATGCATCTGTCATGTGTCAGCGACTTGTTCGCTGCAGATTCTCAGGACTCCCCTAATTTCGCACCGCACGAAATAACAACTCGTGACATTTGCGAAAGGAATGCAATTTATTTAGAGCCGACATTTCAATGGCTCTGCGAGCGTAATACTTCATCATTGTTATACAACATGAATGCAATGAAGTGGTGAGAAATTATGCTCGAAATCACAATCTAAATGAATAGCCTAATGTTTGCCTATTGCCTAGAAACTATAGCATTGGTTAAGGATACGTCTGCTCTTTACCGTCTTCAGTCGGGTCTGTCCACACGCTACACTATTGCGTGGACAAGCACGGACACTGTCCTCTCCGTGCAGTAGCTATTATTGCGTGCATGGTCTCGCAAGCACGCTGGCTTGTGAGCTCGAGTAACCGGGCACTTCACGGTTACTCGCAAGAACAAGCTTGCCAATGGCTTGGGGAAAGCCCTCGCTCAGTTGTACGCATTGGCCCCTGGTCTGACACAAATGTGTCTCCTAGTGAGGCTATTTATAGTGCTTGGTGTCTCTCCTGTCTGGTGTCTCCCTACTAGACTTATGTTTACTCTCCTTAACTCTGTAAGGTCTTATTGGAGATCTCGACAGGCACCCCTCCTCGCTGTGAAGTGTTACTTCTCTTTAACTCCTGTTTGTAACACTTCTGGTCACAAAGAAAAATTGGTTGATTCCAATTTTGTCAAATATCCAATAAGTTAAACTCTCTAGTTTGGGGATAGAACTCTCTTCTTCCTTTACTCACACTGCTTTACCTTTTCACTTGGCTAATTAAGTAGCCCATGTATCCGTATAGTTGGCTTTATATATATCTTTGGGAATTGTTTTGGACCGGAACCATTGTCTTATGACTCATGTCCTGGCTTCCGTCGTTTGACCCTATGTCATTTGACTTTCATCTATTGACTTCTGTCTTGACCTGTCCTCAAATTGCCCGAAATGACAACACACATACAAGTTGACTCTATTCTGAGTACAACACATGAGCACAAAGTGTTCATGTTCCCCTTAATATCCCCTCCAACTCTTATACACATAGTTCTACTTTTCACCTTCTCGCTTCCGCTTGTGAAAAGCTATATTCACTGTTACATTAAGGTTTTAAGAAGTTATTGTGTCCCCTGAATTTTAAAGTTATAGTTCTTTGAACTGAATAGTGTGTGCATTGTTTATATGTTTGTTTTCTTGTTTGTTTGCGTGTTTTCTAATAAACTACAATGTACTTAACTCTCTAACATGTGTATGCGTTAGTGTACTAAATGTGTGTGTTCCTTCGAGCGCCGTAAATTGGTTTATTGTGGTTACAAACGTCCGTTGTTCTTATTTGTGACCACAACTCCGTTTTCTGAAGCTCAAAGTACGTTCTCTATATATTCTATTAAAGTATGGCAGTAACACACATAAAAACTCGACAACACATTGCTACACAGATGACACAGACAAGTCAAATTAAGACTTACAGCGGTGGAAAAATTTTCCGCTCTCTTTCTCTCTCGCTCTCTTCCTTTCAATGTTACTAATTTTCGCATTCTCTCCTCGCATTTATTATTCTTGCATACATCTTTCATTCACTTTCATACCTTTCTTTCACTCAAACATTCTCTCGTCATTAAAATATGTTTCATAGCATCACATACATGAATATTACATATATACAATAAACGATTGGCTGACTTATAACAGTAATCACGCCAAATGACTGTGCGTTTTGTTTGCACGCGTCATGTCTATACATTATATACATAGTCATGAGGATGGTTTGTAACCGATCCTGTAATAGTAACTCACATAGTTTTGGTGTGCTGACCTAAATTACCCTCAAGGGAAATAATCTAATAAATACTTTCCTTAAGTGAATTGGGTTAATTACCTTAAAATGTTATTTGTGAAAAAGATGATATTAATTCCTAAATGGTTGGGTTAGTATGGAAATGATATTTTAGATAAATGAATTTATAAATGATTATGATTATATGGTAATAAAGTAATATAATATCTAACAATCGTATTTCTATAATTGGTGTTCTATTAAATGGGTTATTAACTAAATAATGGTGATTTCTAACTACCAAATAAGAAAATAATGTTATATATGCATTTAAACAATTTGCAATTCAATAATTAATAGAAAAATGAAGTTATAGGTACTGTTAATAAAATAATAATATACATATATCACAGTTACATTTCTATATCTAATTACACTAAATCGACGTCCTCCTTTGCGTTGTGAAGATGGAGCAATACTCTTTGTAGACTATTATAACATAGTTCATTTCGGCAAAGTCTTCTATGCTCTACTTCGTGGATAGTGTATAAATATAGTTTCCTACTAAGTTATGTAGGTTCATAGCTAACACTTTAATGTTCCTCTAGCTTACGTGTGTGTCAGCGCATGTTACTTCTGCGTCTGTTCGTTACACTTCTCATAGCACTGTTAGTTTCACACAGGTTACATATTTGGCGATGATGACGCACTTACACTGTATCATAATGACCACATACGGCACAGAGTTATCTAACATTACCGTGTCAATGTTTCTTGTGGTCTGTGGTCGATCCCTTCCTGTAAATCAGGTATTTCAATGGATGATGGTCGTCTCAAAATGTCCGCAACAGTGTTCAATCTTCCTTTTAAGTGCTGGATGGTAAACGTGTAATTTTGGAGAATCAAAGCCCACCTGTAAATTCTGTTATTGCTAGGAAGTCCAGGCTGCATCACAGACAACGGAGAGTTATCGGATTGGATTACAAACTGTGCTCCTGCCAAAAATCTATGAAATTTCTTGACGCAATAGATCAAACTGAGGCCCTCCAATTCGGATGCTGAGTATTTTGATTCAGCAGGGGTAATCTTGCGACTTACGTACATTACGGGGTGGAACGTCCCGTCGTAGAACTGTCCTAGTATCCCAGATATGGATATGGCACTCGCATCGGTGCGTAAGAAATAAGTGAGTTTTGGGTTAGGCATACGAAGGATAGGTGGAACGCTGAAAAGATATTTCATTTTTGATTACGCACTAATTAATCCTGCATCTTGTACAGATAACTTAGCCGAAGCTTTTAAGATGTTAGAAAAAACACTGGTGATTTCCGCCAGATTTGGAATGAATTTGCTATAGTAGTTTACCAGACCCAGTAAACTTCGGACCTGTTTCTTGGTCGTTGGCATTGTCAAATTCAGAATCTTAGTGACGATTCTGTCATCAGTTTTTAATTGGCCCCTGCAGATGGTATGACCCAGGAAGTCAATTTGTTCCATGCCCAACTCTACTTTGGTCGGCTTCGCTGTGAGCCCAAATAATCGCAACCTGTCGAAGACTTGTCGAAGTTTCAGTAGGTGTGTTGTCCAGTCTTCCGTATGGATGCATATGTCATCTATATAAGTTGAAATATTGGTCATCTGTTCGTTTCGTTTCTATCTTTATGCTGTCAATAATCGCCGTCGTGTCTACCGTAGTAACTGGTTATTCCATCTCGTCTTCGTCTGTCTTGTTCAATACTGTTGTGGTGCTAGCTGTGTGTGCTGTTACCTGGCTAAGTGTGTTTGCGTTGTCGCTGTCGTGTGTTGCCCTAACTAGTGAAGTTGTGTTGTGTACGTCTGTCGTCTCATTGCTTGGTGTTGGTGCAATTTGTTCGTCTGTCTGTTGTTCTGGTCGTGAAAAATATGGTTTCAGCATGTTGATATGAAATATCTTTAAGTGTCCTTTTATCGATATTTCATACTCCACATCTGATATTTTACGTTCAACGGTGAAAGGTCCTTGCCAAGATGTTAGTAAAATATTATGTTTATCAGGTAGTAGAATCAAAACTTTCTGGTTTGGTTCAAGGTGAATAGTTTTAGCATCTTTATTTGCATAGTTGTGGTTTCCATTACTCGATACCTGCTTTAGGGATCCAGCAATATCGACCACTATACTCTCATGTGGCCTAGATGCTAGTACTGAATGTTGAACTTTGGACTTCACATGCTTTCCTTTTCGTACAAGATGTTGACAGACAGTACAAGATCGACAGAAAGATTTTATGTCGGAACAGAATTTAGGCCAGTGAAATTGTGATAGAACTCTGGCTTGCGTTTTATAATAGGCCAAATGTTCAGCACACGGTGACTCATGTGCGATTTTTAGCACATTTTGTCGGTATGTTACGGGTAACACCGTCTGCTGAATTTCATGGTTATTATATGTGTAATAACGCATGAGTATTCCGTTAAGTTTTCTAAAGTACCAGGAAGCATTTTTAGACACTTTCTTTCTCTCACACAACAAGTTAAAATAAGGTGTGATTGTTTTGTCGGTGCTTTGTGCCTCGATCAAATTTTGTCGAGTAGTGCTGGTATCTGCACCACTTGGTGTTAATAGCTGTAGCATTTCATTTTGTAAGTCAGTATAATTTGTTTCTGTATCTGACTTAGTTCCAGCGTTGGCCATGTGTGTATCTTTCCAGGCCCTTATGTCGTCTTCTGTACATTCTTTCAATGCATCTAGGCATCCTAAAATAAGATCAGTACATGGATCTTGTAGGATAGCGCACGTAAATGTGCCGGTAAGGAACGGGGTATTGATATGCTCTTTTGCCAGTGAATATTTCTCGATGGTTCCAGAGAACGTACGGCATTTGACAAATTCACCCGTATAATCTTCAGGTCTAGCAAGTTCTCTCCTTAAACTTAGTAGAGTGCTTCCGCTATCAACTAAACATTGGCATGGTTGCCCATTGACCAGTGCATCGTAGAACTTAAGATTACCTTTGGGGGCACACGCTGCGTTAGCATCTTCATTTGAACAATGTATTATGTGTCCACATTCCAATTTACCCTCCGCATGAAACTGATGGCATACTTTACCATTCTTAAAGTCTAAAATATCTATTACTGATGCTACACTCTGACATTCATTCGTTGGCAACACATTCACAAGTTCCGGATCAATGTCACTCTCATCGTCTGATGATGTATCGATGAGTGCTGCATTATTTGCCTTCATACTCTGTCTCCCAATACATTTATTGCTATAAAGGCCATAACTTGAACAAAAATAACATTTAACAGCACGTTTAAAGGATGATCTTCTGATTTCTTGCTTCTTCAACACTGTTTCTAAGTGTGCCGGATATGTGGGGTTCTTATCACACATCGAGTAAGCCGGATGAAAAAGATTGCAATAGTTACATCGAGGTGGTTTCTGATGTGTTTTGTCATTCTTACGGTAATCTTTCTGGTTGTAAGATCTATCAGGAACTTTGTTTGCAAAAGCTGTAATTTCTGTGTCATGTGATGTAGTTTTAAAAATGTCCCGATTAGATGAACAATAAGCTGACCCCCGTTTCTCTAACTGCTGAATGGACTCAATATCTGACTGTTGTAAAAACTTTGCAAAAGGGGTAGGAACGGTAGAAATTACTTTGTCCATTACCATCAGCTCTTCTAGTTTTTCATAGTTGTGTCCTATTTAGCCGCTCTAGTCCACTTTTTAAATGTGCTCTGCGCGTTCGAGATGTAGTCTAAGAAGGTTTCAGTTGCTTTTGGCTTAATCTGTGAGAATTGAGTTTGGTACTCAGTAGCGTCTAAAAGAAAATGTTGCATTATCCTATCGTGTATGTACTGATAATTGTTTCTAAGCTCTGTAGGTATGGATTCTATTACTTTTAAAGGTTCCCCACTTAGGTTCCTCATGTAAATCATTGCCCAATAATCTAAAGGTATTTTCTGTGTTTTTAGTTGGAACTCTATGTTTTCAGTCCATGCGCTAATAGAATCACCTACACTGTATGGTTTTATAAGGCCCTTGTACTTACTAAATTTGTTCTGTTCTTCTTGGCTCTTTTGTTTGCTAGAGGCTATTTGTATGTTAGAATCTACCTCCATTTCCTTCATCTTTAGTCTAGTCTCTGAATCTACTTGTATCTGCTTTTGTTTGGTGGCTTCCTCTGCTTGTTTATTAGCATGATCTAAATCTAATTGTTTCTGTTTGGTAGCTTCCTCGATTTCTTTCATTTTTTTTTTGATGTTGCCTTTCTAATGCTCTTTCATCCCTGTCAAGAGCAGCTTTTCTTTCTGTTTCTTCTCTCTGTAGAGCAATTTTCCTTTCTGTTTCTTCTCTATGTCGAGCTATTTCTTCTTTATACTTTTGATCCGCCCACTTTTCTAATTTTTCACCAGTATGGCCCATTGCGATGCCCGCCTAGATACATTCATTTAGTGACGCCATTTTGTGGCGTAATGTTAGTTCACAATGATAATACAATAATATTCACTCAATAGTTTACTGAAAAAGAAGATGCATGATTAATTTAGAGCATACCAAAATATTCTGAAAATATACTCATCTAATTCTTTGGAAAGTACGGTTCTTGGGATGTTCCACCGCTATCCTTCACACGTACAAAATGATTTGACTTGATAACACAACGGCTGCTTCTGTTTAGTAGAGCAGCAAAAATTAGACACACGCTTATGTTGTTAATACAAGCTTATATTTCATGGCGGGGGGGGGGGGAACCGATTTTTAATGAAGGGAAGATTGTGATAGGGGGGTTTTTTTTTGGAATTTGGAAATTTTTTTTTAATTTTTTTTTTAAAAGGTTTCCCCCCCTTTTTTTCCCTTTTTTTGGTTTTTTGGGGTTTTTTTTTTTGGGAAAGGTTTTTTTTTAAAAATTTTTTTTTAAACCCTTTTTCAAATTTTTTTTTTGGGTTTTTTTTGGGCTTTTTTTTTAAAATTTTCCCCCCTTTTTTTTTCCCCTTTTTTTTAAATTTTTTTTTTTTGGGGTTTTTTTTTTGGGGGGGTTTGTTTTTTTTTGGTTTTTTTTTTTTTTTTTTTTTTTTTTTTTCCCCTTTTCCATTTTTTTTTTTTTTTGGGCTTTTTTTTTTTTTTTTTTGGGTTTTTTTTTTTTTTTTTTTAAATTTTTTTAAATTCCCTTTTTCCCCCGGTTAAAAAATTTTTTTAAAAAATTTTTTTTTAAAAAAAATTTTTTTTCCTTTTTTTTAAGGGAAAAAATTTTTTTTTTTTTTTTAAAAAAATTTTTTTTTTAAAAAAATTTTCCCCCCAAAAAAAATTTTAAATTTAAACCCCCCCTTTTTTTTAAAGAAAAAAAGAAAGTTTTTTTTTAAAAAAAAATTTTTGGCCTGAAAAAAGGTTTTGGGGGTTTTTTAAAATTTAAAGGTGGGGGGAATTTTTTTTGGGGGTTTTTTTTAAAATTTTTGTTTTTTTTTTGGGAAAACCGGGGGTTTCCCGTTTTTTTTTAAAAAAAAAAATTTTTTTCCCCCCCCAAAAAAAAAAAGGTTTTTTTGGGGTTTTTTCCCAAAAAATTTTTTTATTGTTTTTTTTAAAAACCCCCCTTTTTAATTTTTTTTTTTAAAGGGGTTTTTTTCTTTTGGGGTTAACCCCCGGGAGGGTTGTATTTTCCCCCCTTTTTTTCCCCCCCAAAAAAAATTTGCCCTTAAAAAAATCAAAATTTTTTTAAAAGGGGGTTAAAAAAATTTTTTTAAATTTTTCCCGGGTTTATTTTAAACCCAAAATTTAAAAAAATTTTTAAAAAAAATTTTCCCTAGGTTTTTTTTTTTTTTTTTTGGGGGGGTGGTTCCGGGGGAAAACCAAATTTTTTTTTTCCCCCCGGGGTTTTTTTGGGGGGTTTTTTTTTTCCCCCCCAAAAATTTTTCCCCCCCAAAAAAGGGGGTTTTTAAAACCAAAAAAAAATTTTTAAAAAGGGGGGCCCCAAACAAAAAGGGGGAAAAAAAAACCCGGGGGGGCCCCAAAAAAAAAAAGGGGGGAAAAAAAAAATGAAAAAAAAAAAATTTTTAAAAAAAAACCCCAAAAAAAAACCCCCAAAAAAAAAAAAATTTGGGGAAAAAATTTTAAAAAAAAAGGGGGGTTTTTAAAACCAAAAAGAAAAAAAAAAAAAAAAAAAAATTTTAAGTTTTTCAAAAAAAAGGGGGGTTTTAAAAGTCAAAGATTTTAAATTTTTTTTTTTTTTTTTTCTTTTTTATCTTTGGAACTTAGTTTTTCCAAAGGCTTTTTTGGCCATTGGTTGGTTTTTATTTTCCAGGCCCTTATGTGTCTTCGTACATTCTTCAAGCTCTAGATCCTAAAATAAGATCAGTACATGGATCTTGTAGGATAGCGCACGTAAATGTGCCGGTAAGGAACGGGGTATTGATATGCTCTTTTGCCAGTGAATATTTCTCGATGGTTCCAGAGAACGTACGGCATTTGACAAATTCACCGTATAATCTTCAGGTCTAGCAAGTTCTCTCCTTAAACTTAGTAGAGTGCTTCCGCTATCAACTAAACATTGGCATGGTTGCCCATTGACCAGTGCATCGTAGAACTTAAGATTACCTTTGGGGGCACACGCTGCGTTAGCATCTTCATTTTTGAACAATGTATTATGTGTCCACATTCCAATTTACCCTCCGCATTGAAAAACTGATGGCATACTTTACCATTCTTAAAGTCCTAAATATCTATTACTGATGCTACACTCTGACATTCATTCGTTGGCAACACATTCACAAGTTCCGGAATCAATGTCACTCTCATCGTCTGATGATGTATCGATGAGTGAAAGAGATCGAGGAAGCTACCAAACAGAAACAATTAGATTTAGATCATGCTAACAAACAAGCAGAGGAAGCCACCAAACAAAAGCAGATACAAGTAGATTCAGAGACTAGACTTAAGATGAAGGAAATGGAGGTAGATTCTAACATACAAATAGCCTCTAGCAAACAAAAGAGCCAAGAAGAACAGAACAAATTTAGTAAGTACAATGGCCTTATCAAACCATACAGTGTAGGTGATTCTATTAGCGCATGGACTGAAAACATAGAGTTCCAACTAAAAACACAGAAAATACCTTTAGATGATTGGGCAATGATTTACATGAGGAACCTAAGTGGGGAACCTTTAAAAGTAATAGAATCCATACCTACAGATCTTAGAAACAATTATCAGTACATACACGATAGGATAATGCAACATTTTCTTTTAGACGCTACTGAGTACCAAATTCAATTTTCACAGATTAAGCCAAAAGCAACTGAAACCTTCTTAGACTACATCTCGAACGTGCAGAGCACATTTAAAAAGTGGACTAGAGCGGCTAAAGTAGGAAACAACTATGAACAACTAGCAGAGCTGATGGTAATGGACAAAGTAATATCTACCGTTCCTACCCCTTTTGCAAAGTTTTTACAACAGTCAGATATTGAGTCCATTCAGCAGTTAGAGAAACGGGGGTCAGCTTATTTTTCATCTAATCGGGACATTTTTAAAACTACATCACATGACACAGAAATTACAGCTTTTGCAAACAAAGTTCCTGATAGATCTTACAACCAGAAAGATTACCGTAAGAATGACAAAACACATCAGAAACCACCTCGATGTAACTATTGCAATCTTTTTCATCCGGCTTACTCGATGTGTGATAAGAACCCCACATATCCGGCACACTTAGAAACAGTGTTGAAGAAGCAAGAAATCAGAAGATCATCCTTTAAACGTGCTGTTAAATGTTATTTTTGTTCAAGTTATGGCCACTATAGCAATAAATGTATTGGGAGACAGAGAATGAAGGCAAATAATGCAGCACTCATCGATACATCATCAGACGATGAGAGTGACATTGATCCGGAACTTGTGAATGTGTTGCCAACGAATGAATGTCAGAGTGTAGCATCAGTAATAGATATTTTAGACTTTAAGAATGGTAAAGTATGCCATCAGTTTCATGCGGAGGGTAAATTGGAATGTGGACACATAATACATTATTCAAATGAAGATGCTAACGCAGCGTGTGCCCCCAAAGGTAATCTTAAGTTCTACGATGCACTGGTCAATGGGCAATCATGCCAATGTTTAGTTGATAGCGGAAGCACTCTACTGGGTTTAAGGAGAGAACTTGCTAGACCTGAAGATTATACGGGTGAATTTGTCAAATGCCGTACTTTCTCTGGAACCATCGAGAAATATCCACTGGCAAAAGCGCATATCAATACCCCGTTCCTTACCGGCACATTTACGTGCGCTATCCTACAAGATCCATGTACTGATCTTATTTTAGGATGCCTAGATGCATTGAAAGAATGTACAGAAGACGACATAAGAGCCTGGAAAGATACACACATGGCCAACGCCGGAACTAAGTCAGATACAGAAACAAATTATACTGACTTACAAAATGAAATGCTACAGCTATTAACACCAAGTGGTGCAGATACCAGCACTACTCGACAAAATTTGATCGAGGCACAAAGCACCGACAAAACAATCACACCTTATTTTAACTTGTTGTGTGAGAGAAAGAAAGTGTCTAAAAATGCTTCCTGGTACTTTAGAAAACTTAACGGAATTCTCATGCGTTATTACACATATAATAACCATGAAATTCAGCAGACGGTGTTACCCGTAACATACCGACAAAATGTGCTAAAAATCGCACATGAGTCACCGTGTGCTGAACATTTGGCCTATTATAAAACGCAAGCCAGAGTTCTATCACAATTTCACTGGCCTAAATTCTGTTCCGACATAAAATCTTTCTGTCGATCTTGTACTGTCTGTCAACATCTTGTACGAAAAGGAAAGCATGAAAATCTATGTGTATCTTATATTTCTCAAGCATATTCTCGGAGAAGTTCAAAGTGTGAATAAGAAATTCGAAGCAGACATACAGGATCCAACAAAACTACTCAGTGATCTTGTCCAACTTATTGAATCTATCAGTTCAAAGATTGCTATTCCTGGTGCGAAAAATAACAGAAAGTGATGCTATTCAAGATTATTTAGACAGTAATCCCAATCTAGTTTATGAGTTTGAGAAAGAAATAGCAGGCTTCAAGTTTCCTGATGAGAAAGAAATTCGGGGAAGGTGCATCCAGTGTTTAATAGAGCTGTTGACATAGCTGAGATTACGTTTGCCCGATAACGTTCGAGTTTTGCATCCATGTCATGTCTTAGTGGAAGTGAATGTCTACAGCCAATGACGCCCTGTATATTGGATCTTGCTAAAATGTTTGTAGAAGATGCAGCTACTCTCACCCGCATCGATTTCCAGAGGAGGAAATTTCATCATATGCAGTGGACACAGACCTCTGACAAACTTGGACTGTGGGCAGAAATAGCTTCTTACAGGGATGCAACCGGGCAAAATACTTTCCAAGATCTCACAGATTTAGCTTTATCTGTTATCATTTTACCTCATTCTAATGCGTAAGTGGCGCGTATTTTCAGTCAGATGGGAATTATAAAATCAAAATTGCGGAATAGACTGAGCATAAAGAGTTTGCAGCTGTTTTGACTATTAGATATGGAATGAAAAGATATGGCAAATGCTGTTTTTATTAAAAACTACCTAAGGATATTCTATGAAAAATTTGATCACAGGAATCATATACACGTTTCTTTCAATCATCATTATCATCTTGCAAGAGCAAACACAGCAGAAAATAGCTACAGAAACCGAAGAGGGGTTGTCTGACTGGGATTTGGCAGCTCTGGAATAAACTTCATTCTAATATTCAGTGATAATATTCTTATATATTAAATAGAATGTATGTCTGAAGTATGTCTGTATCTATTTTATGCGTTCGCGAACGGTCCATCCGATTGAGATGAAATTTTCTACAAGTCTTCCTCTCATTCCCGTGCTGCCAACTGTCATATTTATTTTAGAGTACAAACAGTTATTTACTTAATATTATTTAATATTTAATGTACATTATAATGTATATATAGCGAGGGGACATAACTGCTAATAGCATTGCTATATATGTAAAATTGTTGCATATTTCTCAAATAGGTGGACCTTTTCGCTACAGTTATCGACATGCATATGCGGTATAATCCTCCTCCTCCCCCTTCTTCTCCCCCATCCTCCTTCTTCTCCAATCCCCATCCTTTTCCTCCCTTCCTTCCCTCTCATCCCCAATCTCCACTTCCTCCCCCTCTTCCTCCCTTTCTTCTCCCCTCCTCCTCCCTACCCCTCCTCCCCCTCCTCCACCGCCTCCTCCTCTTCCCCTCTTTCTCCTCCTCCGTCCTGCTCTCCCTCCTCCTCCTCTTCTTCCTCCCTCCTCCTTCCTCCCTTCTTCCTCCTCCTCCCTCTTCCTCCTCCCTCTCCTCCTCCCCCTCCCTTCTCCTCCTCCCTACTCCTCCTCCCTTCTCCTCCTCCCTCCTCATTCTCCTCCCTCCTCCCTCTTCCTCCTTCCCCCTCCTCCTCCCCTCCTCCTCCTCCTCCCCTCCTCCTCCCTCCTCCTTCTTCCTCATTATCCTCCCTCCTCCTCCTTTCTACTCCTCCTCATCCCCTTTCTCCTCCCCCTCCTCCTCCTCCTCTCTCCTCCTCCCTCCTCCTCCTTCCTCCTCCTCCCTCCTCCTCCATTCTCCTCCTCCCTCTTCCTCCTTCTCCCTCCTCCTCCTCTCTCCTCCCTCCTTCTCCTAATCCCTCCTCCTCCCTCCTCCGCCTGTCACCTCCTCCGCCCTCTCTCTCCTCCTCCCTCCTCCTCTCTCCTCCCCCTTCCTCCTCTTCCTCCCTCTTCCTCCTCCTCCTCCTAATTCCTCCTCCTCCTAATCCCTCCTCCTCATCTCCTCCTCCTTATCCTCCCCCTCCTCTTCCTTCTCCCTTAACCTCCCTCTCCCTCCTCCTCCTTCTTCCTCCTTTCTCCTCCTTCTCTTCCTCCTCCTCCTCCCTCTCCCTCCTCCTCCCTCCTCCTCCTCCCTCCTCCTTCTCATCCCTCCTCCTCCCCCTCCTCCCTCCTCCTTCTGCCTCCTTCTCCTTCCTCCTACTCCCTATTCCTACTCTCTACTCCTCCTCCCTCCTCCTCCCACCTCCTCCTCCACCCTCCTCCTCTTCTTCCCTCCTCCTCCCTCTCCCTCCTGCTCCCATCTCCTCCTCCTCTATCCTCCACATCCCTCCTCCTCATCATCCCTCCTCCTCCCTTATCCTCCTCCTCCCTCCTCCTCCCTCCTCCTCATTCCTCCTTTTCTCTCTTCCTCCTCCTCCTTTCTCCTCCTCATCATCCCTCCTCCTCCCTTATCCTCCTCCTCCTCCTAATCCCTCATCCTCACTCCTCCTCCCTCCTTCTACTCCCACCTCCTCCTCCTCCCTCCTCCTCTATCCTCCTACTCCCCCCTCATCATCATCCCTCCTCCTCCCTTCTTATCATCCTCCCTCGTCCTCGTCCTCCTCCCTCCTCCTCCTCCCACCTCCTCCTAATCCCTCCTCCTCCTCCTAATCCCTCCTCCTCTCTCCTCCTCCCTCCTCCACCTCGCTCTTCCTCCTCCCTCCTCCTCCTTCTTTTTCTTCTTCTGCTGCTGCTGCCGCCGCTCCTTTTACCCAAGTTAATTGTTGAGGGAAGATGTAAAGATCTTTCAAGTGCATTTTCTAATGCTTTTTGTAAGTTGGTCTTTGTTTATCTAAGGTTGTTCTAACTGCAACCAATAACCCAATAAATTATTAGACAGACAGGAAGACAGACAGACAGGGAACGGGAACGAGAGCAGGGGCCTAATATGAATTAAACGAGATGGTCCCCGCTTTGGAGACGGGAAAGGGAGCAGGGGCCTAATATGAATTAAATGAGATGCTCCCCGCCAGGTACTGGGCGAAGCTGGGCCGGGTCGTCTTTGTTGGGAACTGGAACTGGAGCAGGGGCCGAATATGAATTAAATGAGACGCTCCATTTACCCAAGTTAAATGTTGGGGGAAGATGTAAAGATCTTTCAAGTGCTCTTTCTAATAATAGACAGACAGACAGGTAGATAGTCGGGAACGGGAACGGGAGCTTATATGACTAATTATATGAATTAAATGAGATGCTCCCCACCAGGGACTGGGCGAAGCCGGGCCGGGTCTGCTAGTAAATTATAATGTGCTACTTTATAATATTTTGAATGAATACCCCAGTGCTTGTTTTAGTACTTTCCCAAAAAACAGTATTGCAGTTTAGTGCGTTTTTGGCTCGAGAGTAGTTCTGATTGAGATTTGGCGGATCTGGAATAAACTTCATTGTAATGTGAATTGATAATAATAAATTATAATGTGCTACCTTGTTACATTTGTAATAACAACAGTTGGTGCTTTTTTTTTTGTTTTGTTTGAGCTTTCCTAAAAAATTTGGTGCTTTTTAGTGCTTTTTTGGGTCGAATTTGGTGCTTATTCATTAAAGGGAGATGGCAACACTGCGTGGAACAGAGTGTTTGTGGCTTCTGTGTTTAATTATCTATTTGTATTACATATAACCAATTGAGCCAGTCCTGGGGAATTTAGCGTCACAGACCTGAACAACCTGACGCGCAGTGACCTTCATGCTAATCCCGAGTGTAAAATTAAGTATGTGTCATTTGCCAATGGGACGATCTTCGTAGGCGTCTGGTCGGACTGCAAGTACAAAGTGAAGCAGATACATAACCTCATCAGATCAGCACTATTTACAGTATTCCTTGTTTGTGTGATTGTTTGAATAATCATTGTCGTCATCTTCATTTTCTTCAGGAGCATATTGACTTCTCATTCTTGATTTGGGGACATACATTTCAAAAGCCTCAACAGTGGGAGTGGGTTTGCCTGATGGCGAGGGGCACTGGTAACAGGGGGAGTTAATTCACACGCGAAAATCAGTCCAGTACAGTAGATGTAATAGCACGTGTGTGGACTATGGCTGGGTTCAAGGCCAGTGATTGCAAAACTAATAATAATAATTTAACAAAATAAATAAAATCAGGAGCATGGTTGTGATGTGGCTGTCACGAACATGTGTCTTGAGAACTCTAATCTTCATATGTCCCCAATAAAATCAGGAGCATGATTGTGATGTGGCTGTCACGAACATGTGTCTTGAGAACTCTAAACTTCAAATGTCCTCAATAACCAACATGAAAGGCCTCCAAATGAGTGTCTCAAACGTCTATGCCTAATGCACAAGTTATGAATCTTTATATTATTAAGATGTTTAGTTTAGTTTAGTAGACGCATCAACATTACGGCATACGGGTGTAAACCATAAGTGCTCCCTTCTACTCCTAACTCAAGCCTGAGTCCGGAGAAACTCAGCTCGGTGCAGGAACTCCGTAACGGTGAGGGGATTCTGAAATACTTTGGGTATATTTTTAACTTTAAATTTTGTCGGGACAGCGATTTCCAACCGCCAAGGAATGTTTTACGTGCGCAACAGTACACACGGGCGCCGATCTCACTAACCAGAGCCAGGGGGAAATTTCGTTACTAGAAGTCCACGTGAAAAATTCCCGGCCCTCACCGGGGATTGAATCTGGGATCTCCAGCAAACGAGGCGTTCACCATACCTCGAGACCACTCATCCCCCCTAATTATATATTATCAAGAGAATCGCTATGACAAAGGTAGCCTTTTGCAAGATGGAAAACACACCGACCAAATAACAAAGATGTCAATTGCAAAGAGAATAGGTGTTTTGAAGCGTTACATAAACCACATACTGTTGTATGGTTATAAAACTTGGACAATGAGCAGAACAACTAATGGCAATAGAAATGTGATTTCTGATAAAATGCAAAAGAACACTATGGACAAACAGAAAAACCCATGAGCAAGTCCTACAAGAAGCAAGTTAAACCCGTAATCTAAGTAGAGAAATTATACGTAACAGTGGAAATTGGTTTTTGTTATTTCGGGGGGTGGGGGGGGGAGGTGGTGGGTGTTATAAGTAGAAATAAACTACAGAACGTGGTGACAACTGGTAAGATTGAGGGGGAAAGAACGAGGGGACGGCAGAGCAGTAAATATCTGGATGGCCTCACCAGATGGTATGGTCGAGACAAGAACATAGAGCTGATTCATGGCTTTGTTGACTGTGGGAGATGTCGAAACATGACCACCTACGCTTATCGGCGATGGGTCTGATGAGTGACGAGTCCTGTCTCTGTCATGTAACATGAACAATATTAACAATATTCTAATTATCAACCTGATCAAGAAAACGATTGTCCCAACAGTATAGATTTCCTACATCCAGTTATAAATGCGGTATTCCTCAAATATCAATTCAAGGTAACGAGTAATATCCCGATATCTCAGGTACAAAATAGAACATACCGCTTTCCAGAAGAATAATCCATCTGAATCTACCTGCAAGGCGTGTCTGCATAAATATTCCCCCGTATGTCACGGATACCAAGTGGTTACACGAACAAATATAGGCCTACTAGGCATGTCGGTCCATCCCTCCAGAGAACCGCCACCTTTCTCCTTCAGAACTTTGGCTGGACTCGTGCATGTTGCAACAAACCTTCAGTAGGTATCCATACATTAGGCACGGGCAATATTGATATGGTATTGTGAAGGTACAAGTCGAGACGCTGTCAACAATCATGATAATCACCACCAGTATCAGTAACAATTTCATCAACACAGTTATATTCAGAATTGTGGTCAATGAAATCATCGACACCCCTAGGCCTCTTCCGTCTCATCCTGCTCCTACTTCTCTCCTTGTTCATCTCCTGCTTATGCTTCTGTGCAACTTTCTCAGGACACTGGTTGTGACGAAACGCCTACAGATCGTCAGATCGCTGCATAATAGCCCTTTGAAGGGAGTGCGAGGCGTTGGTCTCCCTTGAAATTAATATCAATTAATAGGGGATTTCCCTAGAAACGTAGTGCGGGGCGGAGCTATTCTAGTTATTTATAGAAAAATCTAGAATGTTCCCTCAAGTGCGTACGTGGGAAAGAGCTCTAAGTTCACGAGTGCTTCAGGCAGCACGGGTTGGTGGAACTTATCGTGACTCTGGTTTTCTTCATGAATCATGAAAGTCACGCGGCCCGGGTAGGCGAGTGGAAGGCGCACTGACTTTGTCGTGGTCAGTCGCCCACCAAATCTCAGCGTGAACAGATCGCAGCCAACAGGCTGATGTAATTTTGATGTCTATATTCGCGGCCAGTGCGGACATCTGCAGTCAAGGTTGTGATTCTTCAATCACAGGTTAGTTGAATACTTATTCTATTATTTTACTGTTGTCGTGATGCGTTGCTGAGTTCCCGGAATGAATTAATTGCCGTCGCAAAATTGAGTTGTCGCGTAGAGTTATCCGTTACAGTTGGCGGGTTGCATATTTAAGTAGGCTTTATCGATCAGCGATGTAATGTGGTACCTGACGGAACAAGCCGTATTCCACAGCGAGTGGTGTGTAAATAAAATAGGCCGAACGATGTGCTTTACAGTGTGTAGCAGTTACTGGTTTGGTTTATTAATTACGCAGGCAAGGCGACAGTTTGTCAGTCATTACATCATGCTAGACGCTGTAAATGATAAGGTAGAGCTTATTATTTGAGATGTTGAATGTGCTTCGTGACATTAGAATTGTAACTTAATTGTTCTATCAGTGATGGTGATTTTTCGAGGAATCAAGGTGAGATCAGCAGTGGTGTATTTGCTGTGTGCAGATAGCCGTGTTATTCCGCGTAAGCCGAATGGTGTTGCATCGGTAGGATAACAGTTGATAGGAAGGTATTCATGATACTATAGTTACTGCTGTGTCATGTCCGTCCGCTATGATGACCGTGCATGTTCCATCTTACGTTTGTCTAGGCAGCGGGAGGTAGGCCGGTACCCCCAACCCGATAGGTAATAGGTCCGACCCAATGCGATCGTGCAGATCCGAAGAGTGAACATACCCGATCGAGGGTGATGCGGCACTCCGTAATTCGAGGCCGTGGTGTCTAGATAGATCGAGGTTTGAACCTAACCGTTTCGGTCCCTAATATTCTACTCTTCTGGAACCCTGACTCGTTTCATGGAGTACTTGGAGTACTGCCGTGAAGTAGTAGTATATGAAGGGAATAACCCCCCCCCCCCCCCCCCAAAAAAAAAGGTGGAGTCAGAGTTTGGTAGTGGAGTCTGGAGGTTTGCTACATTGGATGACGTGACTTAAGTCGTCACGGGACAAGGTACACGGGACCCACAGTAGCTGTGGGAAAGTGTAATGGTGGATGGCCACCACAGCTGTGCTCGACCGGCACAGGTATGACTGACCTGAAAGATAGTCAGTGAATACAAGGGCAACTCAGGATCTGGGGCAGGGATCCCAGACCTGACACTATGGCTGTGATATGATTTTGTTATTTAAGTGTAACAAGTCATGAGTTCTCCTTGGTTAATGCTATAGTAATGAATTATCAAGAGTATAATTCATTATGGGCATATAGTTATTAATGTGTGTAATTGATCAGTCCATGGGTTAAGGGATTGATGAATTGATGAGTCTGTCAGGAAGGAGATGTCCGGCTGGACACCTTCTCGATACAGTAATCCCTACACTGAAAGGAAAGTAAGTGTATATGTTGATTGATGATGGAAGATGAAACCGGATTGGACTGGCACCAGGCGAAGGATGCTTGACAGAGTCATACAGTCGACTCTGGTGCTAGGGGTTATATGTAGCCCAGAAGTGTTACTTGACTGAACAAGGGTGTTATTGCTTTTTCTAATATCATTATGCCTATACATTATAGTGACTAAGTATATCTATGATGTGATGATTTCATACTCATGTTGGTAGACATGAGGAATGTCTGAGAGGCAGGTGACCTAGTGGAGATGCTGGTAGTCTTTGTTGTAGTTGAGTACTCACACCAACCTCTCCGTGTTTCAGGATCTGTTATTACTATACAGAAGAAGATTCAAGAGCTTCACCATGAGCTCTATGGGCCCACTCATTCCAGTGCCTATCCAGAAGTTGATTGAGGCCATACTGGGAGTGGTCGTCTGATTCTGCGAGATCAATGTTGAAAGGAGCTGAGTGCTGAATAAGTCGGTAGGTCTAGGTTAGGACCTCCGTCAAGAGTCCGACGAGTGTCATCCGATCCTGAGAGGATCCAACACTGAAACGTCTGGTGATTCTAGCCAGTGATGCACTGGTGACATTCAACCTCAGGGTAAACCTTGGTGATTGCAAGGTCAGGAACTTTCAAGTTGAGCAAAGTGATCATTGTTACCGGTCACCATGACCTGTGTTATATGCTTCTGGCCCGGCTGGGTTATGGGACACCATGTATCAAGTGATGCTTAAATAGTGTTTCTACATTGGTTACCTTTATGAAGCCAACATGTGGTCCAGTGACCTAGGACATTGATTACAACATTGGTGGGAACACCAGAGTGACATGTTTGTTAAGGTAGGGAGCTACCTCATGCCAATGTGATGAACTGTTGACAATGTTTGTTAAGGTAGGGAGCTACCTCATGCCATCGTGGTGAACTGTTGACAGTGTATGCTAGGTTGTGATTACTACCCATTGATCAGGGTAGTTACATGATACTGTGTGAAGATCTAGTTGTCCAAGGACATGGAAATAAGGTGAGGTGTTTAATCACCTGATAGACTTTACCAGTGACATTGTGTGTTCATGTGGAGCAACCGCTCATTTTGTAGGTGACATATCAGTGTGTGGGTCACTTATGAGATAGAAGTGTGACCAGGCTCTTGTGTATTTTGAGACGGTGCTACATGTACTTTTTCGGCAAGTGGGAGACCGCTAATGTTCTAGGGTCGGCCCAGACTTCATCAGGAGTGTGACGAGTGAAATAGTACGACAGCAAGGAAGGATCCTTGTTCTTCGGTGCAGTGTCAGTCAGGCAGTGGTACTGCGCTTGATCAGCCCGTGATTGGTTCTCTGTGGGAAGAGGGAACTTTGGAGAGGCAGCAGACCTTGGAGTTCCAGTCCACTGGAGGAGCCTGGGTGAGTCGCTACCACGACTGGACAACCGCACGAGCTATCGTCCGCCTCCATGATGATGAATACTCATCTGCATCTCTGATATTGTACATAGTTCTTCTAGTCTGGCTTTCAGCCATCCTTCTCTGTGTTGTGGTTGACGTAGTTCAGAATTAAATTTTTGTTCTCTTAGCTATGACTTTGTGCAGTGATATGACTGGTGTCTGGTCCGAGCCCCCTTGGGGTTTGGAACCCTAGGTGAGGGAGGGGAGGTTCAGCTGTCCCGGCTTGTGTGGGGCCTGGTAGATGTAGAGTGCTATTGAGGTGGTTGGAGCAAAGGCAGGGGATAGTATCTATCGTGGCAAACCAGACCAAGCCCCGGCAGTCTTGTCACACTGGTCATAGCGACGACTATCCCTCACATAAAATCATTCCACCGCAGACATTTAGTGGTATTCAGACAGCTGGCCTTCACTGACAAAAGGTGAAACAAAGTAAGCGACCCTTTACACATCACCATCATCAAGTGCCTTCCTGGCTGGCGTTGGCGATCATGCTTCTCCACATCTTGCGGTCTCCAGCGGCAAGCACCAGTTCGTGTATTGACTCCCTTCCGTGCAATAAAGCTAAACGGTCAATAATCGTTGCTCTCTCTCTCTGTGTCTTACCCTAAGTCTGTCCAATGTTGACATGTTCCAGTTGTTGCCTTCTCATAACGTGCCCAACAAACAATGGCTGGAAAAACAAACCACTGTGCCATAGCAGGAACATTCTTGTAAAGTATTAGGACCCTCATATTTTGTAGGTTTAAATATTGAAGTAAGAAGTGACCAGTCAGTCTCTCCCGTCGCGAATGACGAGTGCTGACGTTAAAATCTAGTACGACGGCACTCATGCCATTGTGAAAATAAGGACCTAAGTATTACACCGGCGTGGCATTGTGTGCATGTTACGTGCGTCATACATCCCCTGGACAGTTTGAATTCGAACCAAGAAGGACCAGAAGGGTGCTTACACATGCTTATTCTTTGCAGGGCTTTGCATTCACCGCAGCCCATTTGGCTTGTTTGTGGCGTACTACTAGCGGTATTTTGTCGATGGTTTCTGCACGAGTCAACGTGTCAGTCCAAATGTTTGTGGTTTACTACGTGCAGTAGTTTGTCACTGGTTTCTGCACAAGTCAACGCGTCAGTCCAAATGTTTGTGGTTTACTACGTGCAGTAATTTGTCACCGGTTTCTGCACGAAACATTGCCCACTTCTTCATTAGCGTTCCGTCTACTGAGATTTGGTCTCGTATATGATAATGGCAATGCGTTTCGTGTGTTCTTTTTCACTCAATCTTATAAACAAAAATGTTAAGATCCGCTGAGGCTGGTGCTAGTTCTATTGTTGGGCTATTGTTTTGTAAACAAAATGGTAAGATTGTCATTTTAAAATTACCGTGATAGACAATTTAAATTACAATAGAAATATGTATGCTGTATATTTCAGATTGATGGATACATTGTCTTGCGTTATTGTATGTGTGCGATTGCTGCAGTATATACCTGACAAGATGCAGCGAAATATATCAGGCAATAAACTGCGCAACCTATTGTATACGTCTTCATTATTCAGCTTCTTTAATGTTCAGCGCTGACGTCACAGCAACGAAGACATTTCTATATGTGCTCCGTGAGTTTCGGAAAATGAGATAATTATTACTATTTCTAATTCCAATATGCATTAGGTTATGTACTCTTCCCGTTTCGTCCTCTACAGTGATCCCATCTACTAGTGCCGTACAGATCTCCCTGGTTGCATCACTCGTAGCTTGGTCTAAGCGTTGATCGGCGTGTCCTCGTGCACCAGGAGGTCATATGTATATACTACCAGGTCTCCCTTGTTCAGCTTCATCATCGTGTGCCATGCCGATAAGCGTGGGTGGTCATGTTTCGTTATCTCACACGATCACCAGAGTTGTGGATCAGCTATGTTTTCTTGTCTCGACCATGTCACGTGGTCAAACCATCCAGGTATTGACTACTCTGTCTTCCCCCTACTCTTGTCTCCTCAATCTTGTCAGTTGTCACCAAGTTCTCTATTTTAATTGTTGTAATATCGTGTCCACAATATTATGAATTTCTACGTCTAATTTCTCTAATCCGTTTACGGTTTTCATCTGTTTCTTGTTGGACCTGGTCATTGGTGTTAATTTTTGTTGTTGTTGTTGTTGGTCTGTCCAACTGTATTCTCTGTATTTTCCTCAGATATCATATTTATACAGCCATTAGATGTTGTTCAGCTTGTCTGCTGGTTGTCCACGTCTTACATACATGCAATCGTATAGTTTCTATGTACCACTTCGACACTCCTTTTCTCGTTGCAATTGACATCGCTACGTTTTTGTGGTCATGTTTTCCATCTTGGTAAAGGCTACCTTCGTCATAGCGATCCTTGCTGTAATATCTTCATGCATCTCCCATCAGATGTTATGACTGCTCCATGATAGGTGTACCGATTCAGTTGTTCAACTTCAGTGTACCCCCTAAACATGCTTTGGAAGACATCCAATCCGGAATAAACTGGAATTTCTTGGACAGTAGAGAAACTACTAGTATGTGTGAAGTAAGTGTGGGTGTGTCCACAACCCATGACAGACATAGAAAGATAGACCTTTAGTAGCACTGACTGAAAGTCAATTAATTAGGATTTGTTTTATAGAATCTAGTCTCATACAGTCATTCCAGAGCGGCAGTGGACGTCTTCACTTCTATTATCATGCAAAAGAACTTCAATTAACGATTCTACCACGCCAAAGGGAATTAAAGAACCAAACAACAAAGTTGAACTATGAAAGTTTATTTGTATTCTTACTGTGTAAGCCGAAACGTTGTGTTAGCACGTCCGACTTGGATGTTATAAGTTACTTTTCTCTTATATTTGTTATATAAAAGTTGTAGCCAAACTGTGAATTATTCAACCCAAGTTAATACTGATCAGCGAGCACTGCTTACCTAACTTACTACAGAAACTAACGAAGTCGAGCGGGGCAAACGGCAGCGGGAGCCTGTTAGAACAGAATAAAGTTATTAATGAGAGTGAATCTATAATCAAATATTCATACTTAGTGTGTGATCTGTGTGCATTTGTTATCTGTTCGTATATGCTTGTCTCTGTTGCCTATTGCAATTGTGGAGCTTATAAAATATAATGCTGTCTTCATACACGACAGTTTTTTACAGTGTGCTTTAAAAAGGTGTAATAACCTCTCCATACCAATTAAAAGCTATCGAACTCAAAACAAAATCAAACAATAAATGCATCTTCTTTGACCAGTGACATTGTCAAATAATCACGTGCACATCTGGCGGTCTCTAGAAGGTTCTAGCAATGTATCGTGTGTTAAAATGTGAATATTGTTTTCACATCTGGCGGTCTGTAGAAGGTTCTAGCAATGTATCGTGTGTTAAAATGTGAATATTGTTTCACATTCTGGCGGTCTCTAGAAGGTTCTAGCAATGTATCGTGTGTTAAAATGTGAATATTGTTTCACATCTGGCGGTCTCTAGAAGGTTCTAGCAATGTATCGTGTGTTACAATGTGAATATTGTTTCACATCTGGCGGTCTCTAGAAGGTTCTAGCAATGTATCGTGTGTTACAATGTGAATATTGTTTTCACATCTGGCGGTCTCTAGAAGGTTCTAGCAATGTATCGTGTGTTAAAATGTGAATATTGTTTTCACATCTGGCGGTCTCTAGAAGGTTCTAGCAATGTATCGTGTGTTAAAATGTGAATATTGTTTTCACATCTGGCGGTCTCTAGAAGGTTCTAGCAATGTATCGTGTGTTACAATGTGAATATTGTTTTCTCCTCTCACTTTTAACTTACGAATAGTCTACACACGTGATACTACATTTAGTGCACGGAACTGATTCTTGTGTGTGGATTATCTGTCCCTATTACCAGTGTCCCTCGCTATCAGACGCTCCCAATCCGACTTCAGAAGTACTTGTAAATGACGTCCCCAAGTCAAGGACGAGAAGTCAACATTTAAGTAGAACTGAAAGATGTAGAGGCTGAAACCGCTACCTTGGCATCAGCGCACCAGAAGTTTAAGAACGAGATCTTGTATCCATTCGGTCAATCTGAGATCGAGTATTATAATATAATAATAATGCAAAAGTAAAAGTAATAATGTAATAGTAACAGTAACAATGAAATAATAATAGTAATAATTATAATTAAATAATAATAATAATAATGTAATAGTATTAGTAATAATGTAAGAGTAATAATAATAATAATAATAATAATAATATTAATAATAATAATAATAATAAATATAATAACAGTGTAATAGTAACAGTAATAATGTAATAGTAATAATAATACAAATAATAATAATATAACTAATGTAATAGTAATTGTAATAATGTAGTAGTGATAATAATAACATAATAACAATAATGATGTAATAGTAATAGTAAAAATGTAATAGTAATAGTAATAATGTCATAATAATAATGTAAAATTAATAGCAATAATGTAATCGAAATAATAATAATAATAATAATAATAATAATAATAATAATAATAATGTATTAGTAAAGTACTAATCTAACAGTAATAATAATTTAATAATAATAATGAAATAGTAATGATAATAATGTAATAGCAATAGTCATAATGTAATAGTAACAATAATAATATAACAATAATGTAATAGTGATAATAATGAAATAGTGATAATAATAATGTAAAAGTAATAGTGATAATATAGTAGTAATAATAATAATGTAATCTTAATGATAATGTAATTGAAATAGTGATAATGTAATAGTAATATTAATAATGTAATAGTAATAAAAAACATAATGTAATAGTAATAATGTAATAGTAATAGTAATAATGTAATTGTAAAGGCGGCTCAGGCCATATGGTCGTCTTCTACTGACCGGAGCAGCAGTGGGATTCGGCAGCCCCCTGAGCGACTGAGCAGCCCTCTATAGGAACACACTGCTCACCTCCATAGCATGAGGAAGGGGCTAGAAAAGGTGCCCTAAACATTGTCTGCTTCATCACTACCTAACCAGCTAGCCGCGGTTGGTGGGTACCCTAACTGCGGTCGACATACAAAGAAAGATAAAACAAGCAAAGCTAAAAGAGTAAACCATATTCCCTTAACAATTGGAACTTGGAATGTACGCACCCTACTTGACAGAGACGGCGCGTCAGGTCCAGAGAGACGAACAGCACTGATTGGGAGAGAGCTGGGCAGGTACAACATCGACATTGCAGCCCTGAGCGAGACACGACTTGCAGAAGAAGGCCAAATCTGTGAAATTGGTGCCGGCTACACATTTTTCTGGAGTGGAAGGAAAAGCGAGGAAAGACGCCAATCCGGTGTGGGATTTGCCATTAAGTCGGCCCTGGTCGGCAAATTAGCTGGATTTCCAAAGGCTGTAAACGACAGGCTTATGACCATGAAGTTGCCTCTGCTGAATGGAAGGAAGCACGCAACCATTGTGAGTGTCTACGCACCAACTATGACCAACGAAGATGATGTCAAGAATAAGTTCTATGAGGACCTGCACAATGTATTAACATCTGTTCCCAAAGGAGACAAACTTATACTCCTTGGGGATTTCAATGCCAGAGTAGGCACGGACACCACCTCTTGGAGTGGCATTATTGGAAAGCATGGAGTCGGAAATTGTAACACCAATGGACTCCGCCTCCTTCAGACATGTGCCGAACATGATCTCCTGATTACGAACACAATTTTCCGTCTCCCCATGAGAAATAGGACATCGTGGATGCACCCTCGCTCGAAACACTGGCACCTCATTGACTATGTAATCGTCAGGAGGAGTGACAGACAAGACGTTCGAGTGACAAAATCCATGTGTGGTGCCGAATGTTGGACAGACCATCGTCTCATTGTCTCGAAAATGAACATCCACATCAGGCCACCACGGCGTCCTCAAGGGGCAAAAATGCAAACAAAGCTAAATGTCACCCGCCTAAACAGCAAGAAAATGCAGCAGTCGTTTGAAAATATGCTGGAAGACCGCCTCAAGCCCAATGCTGAAGCAAAACAGGATACAGAAACAGAATGGAGAGCCCTAAAGAACACGATTTACAACACTGCTATGGAAATCCTGGGTCCAGCCCCCCGAAAGCATAAAGACTGGTTTGATGAAAATTCCGAAGACATCAACCAATTGCTGGCCGAGAAACATCTTCTCCTCAAGGCACATTTGAATGACCCAAAGTCAACATCAAAAAAAGATGCTTTCAAGAACATTCAGAGAGTAGTGCAGCAGAAACTTCGGCACATGCGGGACTCCTGGCTGAGCAGCAAAGCTGATGAAATTCAGGGCTTTGCTGACAGACACGATATGAAAAACTTCTACGACTCACTGAAAGCGGTCTATGGTCCTTCATCACCAGGCATAGTTCCCCTCCTCAGTGCAGACGGGGGAACATTGGTCACCGATAAGAAAGAAATCCTCCAACGCTGGGCAGAGCATTTCAGCAAAATCTTAAATGCAACTTCCTTCTTCGATGATGAAACCATCAATTGCCTTCCTCAAGTTCCCACCAATGAGACTCTTGATGACCTGCCAACCATAGTGGAAATAAACAAAGCCATCCAGCAACTCTCCAGCGGCAAGGCACCTGGTCCTGACTCCATCCCAGCAGAGATATACAAGGCAGGTGGGCCGGTCCTAACAGAGCAGCTTCACCGAGTCTTCACAAACATATGGATGAACGAGACCATGCCACAAGATTTTAAGGACGCGTCAATAGTCCACCTTTACAAACGTAAAGGAAACCGCCAATCCTGTGACAACCACCGAGGCATCTCCTTGCTTTCAATTGCAGGGAAGATACTCGCCAGAATTCTTCTCAATCGCCTCACAGCCCATCTCGATCAAGGTCTTCTTCCTGAGAGTCAATGTGGCTTCAGAAAAGAACGTGGAACTGTTGACATGATTTTCGCTGCAAGGCAGATGCAAGAGAAATGTCAGGAACAGAACTGCGAAATGTTCTCCACTTTCATTGACCTTACCAAGGCTTTTGATACAGTCAGCAGAGAAGGACTGTGGAAGATTATGGCAAAATATGGCTGTCCACGAAAGTTTGTCCAAATAGTGCGGCTATTTCATGACGGCATGCAGGCAAGAGTACAGGAAAATGGTGAGCTGTCTGAACCCTTTCCTGTCACCAATGGAGTGAAGCAAGGATGTGTCCTGGCACCAACACTGTTCAGCCTCATGTTTTCAGCCATGTTGATGAATGCCTTCGAGAACGACGACATTGGAATAGACATCAACTACCGTATGGATGGAAAGTTATTCAATCTCAGAAGGCTGAAAGCTAAAACCAAAATTAACAGTGGCACCGTCAGAGAGCTCCTGTTTGCTGATGATTGCGCTCTATACGCCAACTCAGAGGCGGACATGCAACATAATGTTTCAGCTTTCTCACATGCCTGTGCCAACTTTGGGCTCAATATCAACTTGGAGAAGACTGTAGTTATGTACCAGCCAGCTCCAGGGAATAATCACACTGTGCCGAATATCAAAGTGAATGATCATAGACTAAGTGTTGTGGACAAATTTACCTATCTTGGCAGCACCGTGTCACAAGCTGCCACAATCGATGACGAAGTGAATGCAAGAATCTCCAAGGCCAGTGCAGCCCTTGGCAGACTGTACAAGAATGTATGGGACAGAACTGGAATAAGCCTGCAAACAAAGCTAAAAGTCTACAAAGCAGTTGTATTATCCACACTGCTATATGCTTGTGAAACCTGGACTGTTTATCAGCGACACGCTAGGAAATTAAACCACTTCCACACAGTCTGCCTAAGGAAGCTACTGAAGATTAAATGGCAAGACAAGATTCCAGACACTGAAGTCCTAGAAAGAGCATCCATGCCCAGTATCCACACTCTACTGATGAAGAATCAGATTCGCTGGGCTGGTCACTTGACTCGCATGCCAGATCACAGGCTCCCTAAACGAATTTTCTACAGCGAACTGCGTTGTGGTAAACGCTCCCAAGGTGGCCAGAGGAAACGTTTTAAAGACACTCTGAAAATTTCACTGAATGCTTTTGGAATTCATCATGACACCTGGGAGGCTGCAGCCAGAGACCGAAATTCGTGGCGTGCATCATTGCGCAAAGGTGCAGTTATATGTGAGGCAACCAGGACTGCAGGAGCTGTGAAGAAAAGGCAGGACAGAAAAACCACTGCAGGAAATCCTCCTCCAGAGACGTCAAGCATTCTTTGTCCACATTGTCAAAGAACATTTCGAGCCAAAATAGGCCTTATCAGCCATCTTAGAACCCACGGCTCCACACCTTCAACCCCACTGGATGAAATGAATGGTCATCATCATTCTTGATGGACAAACAACAATATGAATATGTAAAAGTAATAGCGATAATGTAATGATAATAATATTAATATAATAATAATAATAATAATACCAAATTAGTACACAAAAGAATTCAGGAGCTTACTAATAAAAGAACAAGTACATCAACAGGCTGTCTAAAAACTAAAGATGGCAAAATCATAATAGAAAAAGATCAGATTCTACATGTCTGGACAGATTATGTGAAAGACCTGTATAATGATAACAGAGAGGAACAGTATGCTATTAGATTTAATAATGAAGGACCAGCAATTTTAAAGATGGAGGTTCAAAATGTTCTTAAGCATATGAAAGCTGGCAAGGCCCCCGGTGCAGATAACATCACAACAGAAATGATTAAAGCTTTAGAAGAATTTGGTCTAGAACAAGTCACTAGACTGCTGAACACATTATATGATACTGGAGATATACCTTCTGAATTATGTAATTCTGTATTTATTGCAATCCCAAAGAAATCAGGAACCTTAGAATGTGATCAACATAGAACAATTAGTATAATGAGTCACATCACAAAGATTTTGTTACGAATTATCATGCAAAGAGTGAGGAAGAAAATACAACCTGAAATAGGGGAAGAACAATGTGGTTTTGTAGAAGGAAAGGGTACAGTAAATGCTGTGTATATGCTGCGAACAGTTATTGAACGTGCTTTAGAAGTAAACAAGGATATACATCTTTGCTTTATTGACTACACAAAGGCTTTTGATAGAGTTAGACATGTCAACATTGTGGATATGCTTGCAGATCTACAAATTGATGGGAAAGACATTAGACTTATAAAAAACATATATTGGAAACAACAAGCTGCCATAAGAATTGATAATGAAGTAGGACAATACCAACCTATTAAGAGAGGTGTTAGGCAGGGATGTGTAATGTCTCCAGATCTTTTTTCCCTATACAGTGAAAATATTTTCAGAAATGTAGAAGACCTAAATGGAATCAGCATTGGAGGACGAAACATAAATAACATTAGATATGCAGATGATACAGTATTGATTGCAGACAATGAACAGGATCTGCAACAATTAGTAGACGCTGTGGTTGTACACAGTGAGCAGCTGGGGTTGGAATTAAATTGTAGGAAGACACAGGTTATGGTCGTCACTAAGGAAGAACGAAGTACCACAATGTAATATACAAGTAAATGGGAATATTCTTCAACAAGTGAATCGGTTCAATTATCTCGGAACAGTCATAACATCTGATGGCAGATGCCTTGAAGAGATTAGAACAAGAATCGCCATTGCGAAAGTAGCCTTTAGCAAGATGAAAAACATTCTGACCAATAAAAAGATGTCAATTGAAACGAGAAAAAGAGTGTTGAGGGGATACATAGAGCCTGTTCTTTTGTATGGATGTGAAACTTGGACAATGTGCAGTCAAGCTGAAAAACATCTGATGGCTGCAGAAATGTGGTTTCTGAGGAAAATGCAAAGAATACCATGGACAGATAGAAAAACCAATGACCAAGTACTACAAGAGACAAATGAAAATCGTAGATTGATTAGAGAAATTAGACGTAGACAGTCAAAATTTTTTGGACATGTTATGAGAAGAAATGGACTGGAGAACTTAGTGACAGCTGGCAAGATCGAAGGGAACAGACCAAGAGGAAGACCGAGAGGAAAATACCTGGATGGCTTGGCCACATGGCATGGACGAGACAGGAACACTGAGCTGATCCACGACTCTGGTGATCGAGTGAAATGGCGAGTCATGACCGCCCACGCTTTCCGGCATGGCACATGATTGATTGATTGAATAATAATAATGTGATAATAATATTAATAATGGAATAATAATAATAATAATAATAATAATCTTCATCCCCCCCCCCCCCGCCCCCGGAAACCCCAAAATTCCCCCTGGTGGGGGGGGGGGGGGATTCCCCATCAATTGAGAACCACGTGATTAGATGGATTACTCAAGATGAAGTGTAAAGTATTGTCGATTAAATTACTGTTCGAACATATGTATAATTGAGCTTGAAGGATTTATCTAGTTATTTTACTTTATGTTCTGTGGTTTCTGCAGTATGTTCATGACGAGATGATGCGAAATATGCCAGGCATATATGTCGTGCAATCTATTGTTTGTGTCTTCGTTATTCAAAATAATATTAATAATAATAATAATAATAATAATAATAATAATAATAATAATAATAATAATAATAATAATAATAATAATACAACCATTACCTGGGTGTGAGATTACGATACACGTACGGCGACGAGGTTGCACGCTCTCTGATGAACAGGGGCACAGTTGACGAGTATGTGTTGCATGTTATTGTGACGTTATGTGCCGGGTGTTTCTGAAGTGATCAATCATTAGCTTCACAGACATTTCTCTTACAATTGTTTTCCTTCTGGCACTTTTCCTCTATACCTAAGTTGCTAAATAATACGTAACGTTGATAACAGTTCCATTAGTAAAACGCCTTAGAGATCTAATAGCAGAATATGTACAGTTAGTTGCACATCCTTTACAGGACGTGGCAGTCAACCCCCGCATATTCTGACTGTTTGTGATTTCTTGGCAAATTTACGTTCAGTAGTTTGCCATCATAAGTTCTCGAAAAGCTGAACATATTATTGATTAGGAAGTATAGAAAGCCCTTCACAAGTTTAGATTGTCCCCCCCCCCCCCCCCCATAATGGCAGGAGAAAGAGGCACAGATATGCTTTTATTGTTTATGTTTTCTGGTGTGCCTTTTTTATATTGTTTGGTGATCGCTCCCTTTGAACTCAGACGTAGTCCATACACGTTCTACTGCTTCTAGTCCATTGGGCTGATCTTTGAGTGGTGAATTTTTGTTTGTTCGTTTTTTTTTTTCTTTCTTTCGCATATCTTTTACAGGATATCGCTGTCAACACCAGCATTTTACCGCTGTTGTTGATTTCTTGGCAAGATTACACACAGTAGTTTGCCATTGCTTTCTGAGAGGCCGACTCACTTATCCCGTAAGTCACCAACGCGGCGAGACCCGCTACCAATGCTCGTGCGCTGCGAGACCCTTCGTGGATAAACGGGATTACGGAGAAAGTCGTTTAACACCTCGGCCAGGAAGACCGGCGAATGATTTATTAGCTATCATTATCATCAGTGACCCTCGCCATCAGGCGAACTCACTAAGAATTCTGAGGTAAGTGTAATTTACGTCCTTAAGTGAAGGAAGAGAAGTCAACAGTTTAATCAAACAGTCCGGTGCATGGGGTTGAACCCGCTACCTCGGCATCACATACCGAGTGGTCTTCTGAGATTATCTCTGCTTCTTTATTCTGCTTCTACAGGTGCGAATAAATAATTGTTGACATGTTTGTGTGCTGTCTTGGTGACCTCAGCAATTGATCTTTTTATCCATCCAACATGTGCCATGCCGGTAAGCGTGGGCGGTCATAATTCGCCATTTTACTCGATCACACGAGTCGAGGATCAATTCATTGTTCTTGTCTTGAATATGCCTCGCGGTCAAGTGTCCAGGTATTTACTTCCATGTCTTCCCCTTGTTCTCTTCCCCTCGATCTTGCCAGTTATCACCAAGTTCTCTAATTTATTTCTTCTCACAACATGTCCAGACATTTTTGACTGTCTACGTTTAATTTCTCAAATCAGTTTACGATTTTTATTTGTTTCTTGTAGGACTTGGTGGTTTTTCTCTCTATCCATAGGATTCTTTGCATTCTCCCCAGAAACAACATTTCCACAGCCATCAGATGTTTTTACAGCTTGACTGCACATTGTCCACGCTTTACATCCATAGAAAAGTACAAGCTCTTTGTATGATCTCAATACTTTTTTTCTCGTAGAAATTGACATCATGTTATTGGTCAGTATGCTTTTCATTTTGCAAAATGCTATCTTCGCCATGGCGATTCTTGTTCTAATCTCTTCAAGACATCTCCCATCAGATGGTACGACTGTTCCGAGATGATTGTACCGATTAACTTGTTTAATAATATTCCCATTTACCTGTATATTACATTGTGATATTTCGTTCTTCCTAGTGACGACCATAATATGTGTCTTCTTACAGTTTAATTCTAACCCTAGTTGTTCACTGTGTGCAACAACCGCATCTTCTAAATGTCGGAGATCCTGCACATTGTCTGCAATAAATACTGTATCATCTGCATATCTAATGTTATTGATGTTTCTTCCTCCAATGCTGATTCCTTTCATATCTTGTACATCTTTTTATAGACAAGGAAGTGGACTGTTTTAATGTTCAAATGCGAAAATAAAGCACTACGCGTATGAGCTGTACTCCATTACATTCAGACGGGTTGTAATGCAATGGATCTCCCCCCCCTACCCCCCCCCCCCTCCCCCACCCCCACTCGCAACATACCTGGACATAAATGGGCCGACTGGCTAGCTAAGAAAGATGGAAGACTACTTCAACCTGCTATAGATAAAGCCTAGGATAAGAGAATCACAGGCAGCAATTATAAAACCAAGTCGGAATCAAAGGATTTAGACCATTAGAAAGACGATGCTATTACAAGCTCCGACAAACATAAGAACTAACACTCTTCTATTACACATTCCAAAAAACAGAATAAGTAACAATCTTCAGACTTAAAACAGGACGCAAGTAGCTGAAATACATCACGTTGAATGTCTAATGATACAAGATGTTGATGAATATAAAAATAGCAAGTAAAATGAGGATCATATGTTGTCTAACCAGTTGACTAACTAACTAACTAACTAACTAACTAACTAACTAACTAACTAACTAACTAACTAACTAGCATATCAACTAACTAACTAACTAACTAACTAACTAACTAACTAACAAATCAACTAACTAACTAACTAACTAACTACCTAACTAACTAACTAACTAACTAACTACCTAACTAACTAACTAACTAACTAACTACCTAACTAACTAACTAACTAATTAACTAACTAACTAACTAAGTACCTAACTAACTAACTAACTACCTAACTAACTAACTAACTAACCAACTAACTAACTAACTAACTAACTAACTAACTAACTAACTACCTAACTAACTAACTAACTAACTAACAAATTAGCTAACTAACTAATTATCTAATTAAGTGTGTGACTGACTAACTGACTAAATACATGAATGACTTAACAACTGACTGAATGATTTACATGACTAATTAACTGACTGTCTGATTGAATGACGGACTAACTAAATATCCAATTATCTAGCTAGCTAACTACCTAATTGACTAACTAACTGACTGACTGCATACCTAACTAATTCACAAATTACTACATACCTGACTGACTAACTCATTAACAAACTAACATAGAATATAAAAAACGCCAAAGAAAATAAATGAACACAACAGAAGCGAAGATACAACATGAAAGTAATGAACTGAAATATTAATACCAAATAAATCAATGCCAATTGTATAAAATATTATGTAAAATATAATACACACACACACACACACACACACACACACACACACACACACACACACACATACACACAGGAGACACAAGCAAAGAAGCACTAAACTCAAGATGAACGAAGCAGACATGGCAATAATGATGTGTCTTTCAACACGAAAAATGAGGTACTTAAAATAAAGAGTGATCTATCATAACACTGTACACGAATATAGGGGATCGGAGCGACTGTAGCAACTATAGGGGTATCTCACTTCTGTGTATTGTGGGGAAAGTGTTTGCCAGAACTGATCTGCACAGACTTCAAGTCCTGTGAGATTAAGACTACCCCGAATCTCAGTGTGGCTTTCGACAGAACCGGTCTACCATTGACATGATATTCTCATTGCGACAAATGCAAAAAAAGTACGGTGAACAGTATCCGCCACTATTTATTGCCTTCATCGACCTCACAAAGGTATATGATTTTGGCAGTCGTGAGGGTTCAAGACACTAAAGAACATTGACTGCCCACCAACACTTCTATTGCAATGCACGGACCGCTTTGCGTTGGTTTTGCGTTTGTATCCGTGTCGGTCGTTCAGAAATCAATGGTAAACTACTGAACGTAAATTTGCCAAGAGATCACATCGGCAGAAATGCTGGTGTTGCCTGCGATGACCTGTAAAAGAATATGCAAGGACAAAAAATGTTTCTGTCCATTGTGGAATTGTTCCACACAGACATGAAGGTATAATCAAGTTTGATGGTGCAACATTAGAACAATTTGAAATCAATAGTGGATTTAAGCAAGGTTGTGTACTAGCTCCCACGCTTTTGGAATATACTTTTCACGCCTACTGAAATATACCTTTCGTGATCATGATGGTCGTATACACATTCACTCACGCTCAGATGGCGTCCTCCACAATGCTCAGAGATTGAAGGCCAAGACCTAAATTAGGAGGGTACTGATCAGAGAGTTGCTATTTGCAGATTATGCGGCAATTACGACGCACTCTGAGGACGAATTACAACGTCTACTATCTGCATTCTCCAATGCTTGTTCAGAATTTGGTTTAACAATTAGCAAAAAGAGGAGCGGCTGGCGGAATGGCTAGAATGCCGGATTCTCCTTCGGGAGATCCGGGTTCGAATCCTCGGTAAGGTGTGGAGTTATTTTATCTGTCGAGGGCAAAAAGACAATTCTAACCTGCACAGTTCTTTCTGTGGAACACACGCGTAAAAAGAAATAAATAAAGTCCTTAAAAACACGAAGAGGATTAGTGATATAGATGAGCAATAAGTGGAGGACAGCTGTGACAGGACAATTGATTTGTGTCATGGCATCAGCTTATTAGTTGACATCTTACATATGAGAGAACATCTAGCTTATGACATAACATCTGGCTTATGACAGGACATCTCATTTGTGACAGGGCATCGGGTTTATGACAGGACATCTGCATTATGAGAGGAGATCTGACTTAGGAGAGGATATCTGACTTATGAGAGGACATCTGACTCATGCAAAGACATCTGACTTATGTTAGGAAATCTGACTTATGGCATGGTATCTAGCTTAGAGGGGGAGTTGGAAAGATTAAACTCGGGGTCCTCGGGGGGGGGGGGGGGTTGTGCAAAGCATTGCGCTGGTCAAGTTACCCGATGATGATGATGATGATGATGATGATGATGATGATGATGATGATGATGATGATGATTATCATGATGAGGAGAAGAATGATGCTGATGATGATGATGCGCATGATGTTGCAGTGAGTACATTTCTAAAAATTTAATTTAAGTGCTATCAAACACATGTATTACTCTTACGTTCTGAACGAGGCTCCTACAGTCTGGCCAGACTGCTGAATAGCTTCCAGGACCAAGCTGCACGAATCTGATGTTGCATGCCGGATCAGTTACAAAGGTCTGGTACTTCACTTAATGCAGGTCTTGAACCCGGAACTCAAGATGCCTGATGACAAATAACATCAGTGTAGTAATTATTGTCATTATTGCCTATACAACAATGAGGTGTAGGACAAAAGGGGTGGTGGTCTTGAGCCTGAGGAGATATGGCCGTTTGGCTAAGGCAATCCCTGCAAAGTGTGCATGTTAGTGTTTTCTTATCTGCTCCCTACAGAAAAAAAAAAACATTTATCACCTGACCGAGGAATCGAACCCGAGTCTACAGAATGGAAGCCTTGTGTTTTAGCTCCAGCCTCAGGCAGCCTCATGTCCAAGGTGTCTGCAGTGTTATGTGTCAATGCTTGTGCTGGTCGACTCCTGTCTCTTGGTCCAATAACCAGGAAGTCGTTTCTGTTCTTCCCCAGCGACTGTGGCCTTTAATATGGCCAATATATTTCAGATTCCCAGCGACTGTGGCCTTTAATATGGCCAATATATTTCAGATTCCCAGCGACTTTAATATGGCCAATATATTTTAGATTCCCATATATAATATTGTTTATTAGCCAGTGAACTTTAATATGGCCAATATATTTCAGATTCCCATATATAATATTGTTTATTAGCCAGTGTACTTTAATATGGCCAATATATTTCAGATTCCCATATATAATATTGTTTATTAGCCAGTGGCCTTTAATATGGCCAATATATTTCAGATTCCCTTATATAATATTGTTTATTAGCCAGTGAACTTTAATATTTAGGTTTCACACATCCGTAGCGAAGACGTTACGGACGCGGTTCGTAATTTCGCTTACCTACGTTCGAAACACAGCTGTGCGCGATTTGGCAGCAGACCGCGCTGCACTGGGTATTAACGGATTGGTATGGGAGCCGGTCGTTCAGAAAGCAATGGCAAGCTACTGAATGTAAAGTCGCTAAGACATCAACAACATCAGCAGTAAAATGCTGGTGTTGACAGCGATGTCCTGTAAAACACATGCCAAAAAAAAAAACTGGAATGTTAATATTTGAAGATTGAGCACAACCCACTACTGGCAACACTGATCGTATTCCGGTAAGAACTTTGGGCCTTGTCCAAGCCGGATTGGAAGCAATAGACTCGAGTTTCGTTTTCGTTTGAGCTTGTCAGTAATGCATATCCCAGACTGGACCCGGGATGGAATTCTGGATCACTGGCGTGTGAGGCAGGTGTGTAACCACTTGACCACACTAGACGCGACCAAATTATCACACTAGATTATCACAACGTCACCCATTGTAGGCTATAGCTCAAAGTTGTCTCCATCGCCGCGACTGACATCCGTAAATCGATTTAGCCCCGAATTATCATGTCTTCTCAATCTGGCAAGGCACACCAGGCGCCTAAAGTCCAGCCAGTAATGATCAAATGGATTTATGTGGTTGTTTCGGGATTTGAGGTTTGAAGATGTTAATATTTCCGTTTTCTAGGCCGACGATAATGTAAGAACTGTTGTATGACATCCGAGCTAAAATATTCCAAAGTTCTTCTTTGGATGTTTGCAAAACTGTCAATGGCTCACATTCATATCATATGTTGTCGCGGTATAGATGTTCTCACAAATGTTATTTGAACTTGTTTGCTAGTGTTATGTCATAGAACATAAATACTAGTTATTGTCTGTATTGATATGACCAGCCAATGTCTAACTTCTCTTGAACAATCTCATTCGCCGTTGGTTGGGGACCGAAGATATTCACAGTTTCTGTGGTTTAACTACATTCAGTAGTTTGCCATAGTTTTCCGAACAACCGATGATCGTACCATTTTATGAAAACCAACACTATATGATCTGCTTAAAATTTCCTGCTGTTGGTTTCAAACGCCTAATGTGGAATTGCCAATCGTATTCGCGACCTCTCCGCCACAGAAACCAGCTGTGGACACAGTGACAAATGTCAATGCTGAGTTCGAATTGTTTCCTTCCCCGAAAATGGGTACTTTCTTTAATTAACCGAGATTTTGTACTGCTGGAAGATAGACAGCAACTCTACACCAACTACTCGTGCACGCTTGCCTCATGACGAAACGATGATAGTCATAAAATGTTTATTATTATATAATTGTTTTTATATATAAGTGCCCTTCACGTGAGTCCTTTACATTGATATCTGTCTTGTTTTGATGTCAACTACGGAGTAATTGTGCTAACAAATGTTGATAGCCATTTAAAAAAATAAAATGTAGGTTTTCGTTTTCTTACTTGGCAATGAGAATAGCATATTACATATATATAGTAATAGTATATAGAATTATAGACAATATTAAAAATTGGGGTTTTACTTATAAAACCATCACATTTGAAAACATACTTGACAAGGCGAATCCAACTGTATCACAATGAAACTGTATGTTAATTCTAAGCGGAGTTATACTTATTTTTGTGTCGTGATCTACGACCAGGAAGTGCAAGGAAATATGAGTAAATTAGGTGGTTTGGATCGCGGCCCAAATATTGGGGGATAATAAATTCTGCCTTCTCTTACGGTGACTTGTTTATTTTTTAAACGGACAATATAGTACAGTATATCATTGCGTCCGGCGTGGCGATGCCTAACTTGACGTGTTATATGTGTTTCGATAGGATTGCGGTGACCTAATTAACAATTAAAAATGGCCACAAATTGTTTATTATTCAGTAAAAGGTCTGTCACATTGCTAACAAACCTGGCAAGATATATATTTTTGTTTGCGTTATGGTAAAAGTAAAGTAAAGTTCACATTCTTCTTTCGATAGGATTTCGATAGGATCGACTTCGTTGCACCGGGTTTTATCCCATATGGCTCGGGTCTCTTTCCACAGGGTGGCTTGCAGAAAGCATCATACAAAGCACGAGAGTCTCAGTCTCCGAGAAAAATTCACTCGACTTTTAAGAATTTTCAATATGATGTGCTGTGACCTAATTAACAGTTAAAAATAGCTGTCCATTTATATTAATTTCCCATTATATTAATTACACATTAAATGTCATGCAAGAACCATATTTCATACCTGCAGAAGTCAAAGTAGTTATACAGAAGAAAAAAAAAATCAAATCACCAGGTCCAGGTGGAATAACCACAGAAGCTATTCAGGCCTGTGTATGAAATATGAGTTAAATTGCTAACAAGACTTTTTAATATAGCATGGGAAGAAAGAAAAGTCCCAGATGATTGGCAACAGGCAATAATAGTACCAATATGGAAAAAAGAAAGGCAATATGAGAGAGTGCGAAACATACAGAGGTATATCACTCCTGAGCCATATCGGGAAAATGTATGCAAAACTATTGGAACAAAGATCTAGACCCATAGTTGAACATCAGTTAAGCAAATTAAATCCAGTTATCGGAAAGGTAAAAGTTGCACTTATGCATTATTTACACTTAGACAAATATGTGGAAAAATCTATCGAATATAGTGACCAGCAGAATATTGTGTTTGTAGATCAGGAATAGGCTTTCGATAGAGTAGACCGATACCAATTATGGACCATCGTTTAAGACTATGGGATACAAGGGCAACCGCTAGAAAACATCATAGCCATGTTCCACTCGAGCCGAAGTGCAGTAAGAACACAAGAAGGTATATCAGATATGTTCACAGTCAATACAGGAGTGAGACAGGGATATGTGCTCTATACTCTGCTATTTAATATCTACATAGACATAATTTCCAAAGAAGCAAGTCTCGACAGAACAGATTCAGAAAATTTAGAACTCTTTACTCCAGATGAAACAACTGATTCACAGGAAATAAATGAACTTCTATTTGCAGACGATCAGTGCCTGTTTTATAGCGACGAGGGCAGACTGCAAAATCATATTAATAATCTGAGTTCAATATGCAGGAGATACAATATGAGCATAAATACAGCCAAAACCGAAGTAATGCGAGTTAGAAGATCGCAGGGCCCACTAAGTATACAGATAAATAGCACAGCTCCAAAACAAGTTAAAGAATTCAAATATCTTGGAAGTATGATCACAGAAGATGGCAGATTAGACAGAGAAATTGAAATCAGATGTCAAAAAGCTAGTGCACTTACATATAAACTATAACCCTTACTGAAACATCCAAATATACCCCATGCCCGCGAAACGGCAGATAATAAACAGCATATTCACACCAACCCTTTACTACCAATCTCAGACCTGGACTATCCAAATTACACCTTCGCAAAATCAATACCTGCGAAATGAGATGCCTGAGGAGAGCTGATGATGATGATTATGATGATGATGATGATGATGATGATTATGATGATTAAATGTCATGTGAAATGTTCGTCGTTAGTGAAAGAACAATTCATGAAAATGTACTCACATTGTCTTAATGTAACCACTGGATTGCGACAGCTTTCTTTTGTTGATTAAATGACATGCATTAATGTAAGTAAATAAGTTTGTAACTGCTGCATAAATTAAGCAGTCACTTTCGCTAATTATTTATTTCTACTTCTGCTCTATAATTACACTGTTCTGTATCTAAAAGTGAGCAATTAATAATTAAATACTAACTTTTTTATAAAAGCCACAACTTATTTTACAGTAATTTATTTAAATTTAATTAATTAAGTCCTGCTGCGCTGCTAAGAAAATAAGTACTCCCTACGCTACTTACAGGTTTACAGACGGGTCTGAAAACTAGCTTTCAAAACTATTTTCAGTCATGTCAAATGCTGAAAAATTATACAAGTACACATATAAATTGCTGCTGCAAATGAAACTTGTATTCTGTTTAATTTTAGTAGTTAAATTGCCTGTTCTAATTATAAATAAATACAGGTCCACTATAATAATTAGTATAGTCAGAAATCCGCCATTTTGAGTTATGATGTGCTATCTCTTTGTTATGGCTGTGCTGAATATTTTCTCCCGAACACAATTAAAGGAGATTAATGTTGAAACTCTTCAAGTATATGCAAAATTGAACGCAGAATTCAAAAATGCATTAAACAGTTTTTTTTTTTTTTTTTTTTTGACTTCTGAATCATGCTCATTGAATCACTTAGTACACACACGTTGGTATAATGCTGTGATTCCAGCCATATGAATGCCTGTGTAACTGCCATCACCTCCATCGTCATGCTGCTTGTGGTCATAGAGTGGGCACCACTGGCTTCTTGAACGGTTCGGCCCGCTGAACGGGCTTTAAATTCCCAAGCACTTCTCTGCTGCTTTACAATAGATCCATCTGTATAGATGAGCACTTCGGGGCTACCTCAGTGTTCATAAATGAGCGTGTTGACCTCTGCATTTACAGCGTCAGGGTTATGCTCTCTGCACCGTCTGTCGAGTGTGATAATGCAGGAGAAAGTGCACTTAAAAGCTTGCGACACCGGCACTCATTCCTTGCCGGGGTCGATACTGGTAAGACTGCAGACCTGTCTGACGACATCTTCCGCCCGACCCATCCATGCCCCTCTTTAGCCTGTCACCCTTTTCTCTGAATATAGCGTCATGGAGATGGAAACAGAGGAAGAGGCCGACAACTTAAACGTTGGAAGGAGGGAATATCAGAGTCCATGGGAATCGATATATGAAGCCCATAAATCGGCACTCTCACAATGTTTATACTTTACCTCGACACCGCAAGGTACAAGAGGAACATGATGAGATGTGATAAGGAGAGGGTGCTGCTCATCTGCACTTATTTTTAAGTATGCACGAGCTCTCCAGATCTTGATCCTGTGTTCCATTTTCGGGAGGTCAAGGAGGTATCTCATTGCTACACAGCTGGTGTCTCTCGTGCACCCCAAAATGATGCCCATGGCTTCGTTTTGTACCTGTTTCAAGGCTTCCAATCTGTGTAGGGTTGATAGTAAGGATGGCCATGGAATACAAGATGGGTGAAAGCACCAGTCCTTGGAACAGAACTATTAGCAGTCTTTGCTCGATATTGGCAGTCGCCATGACTCTCATTGCTGACAAACCTCTTCCAGCTTTCTTTATGACATAATCGACATGCTCTTTGAAGGACAGGCTACGCTCAAGCCTAAGCCTAGATATGTCATTGATTGGGTTCTACTCAAAATGCTCATATCCATTCCTACTGCCGGCAGGTATGTGTTCATAATATAGTTGTTTAGGGAGAACCATGTAACCGATGCCTTTGCAGGGTTGACACGGGCGCCGGCATCAGCACACCATGAGGAAATTTGATCTAGTTCGCCCTGCATATCATTAGCAACCGCCTGTCTATCTCGACCCTCTAGATACACGAGAATGTCGTCAGCAAATTACAGAGTCCTACCCCTCCCGTCCAACTGTTGTTCAGTGATCAGCACCCTATACGCGTTGAATAGTACTGGTGACAGTGGTGAACCCTGCGGCAATCCTGGACATATCGTTAACGGCTCAGAAGACCAACTCCCGCATCTTAGCAACACCTTCCTTTGAAGCAGAACTGCAGCTATCCATCGTACAAGGTGAGGGTACACTTTCAGTCTGAGGAGGGTTTGCATCAAGTACTCGAAGGATACTCTATTGTATGCGTCCTCTAAGTCTATGGCGGCCGCACATGTCTCTTCTCTGACCTGAAAGTCCTTCGTAAAACATATTGAGCAAAGACCGTCGCATTCCGCCATGACTCTTTGTTACGTCTGTATCCCCCAAGTGTGGGCGGGAAGCAGCCGAGATGTTCCAAGTCACAAGCAAGTCTGTGTGGGACAATTTTCTCCAGTAGCTTGCCAGCAGTGTTTCTCCATCGCAATTATTCTGTAGCCACTTATCTTGAAATGGTCTTTGTTCGGTTTTGGCAGCAGCAGCAAGTAGCTGTGTAGCCATTCCTCTTTTATCTGACCTCTCTGGATACTGGTGTTGAATTCTCTGAGCAGTTCTTCCATGTCATTATCTGACATCACCGGTAGGTCACCATATCGGATCCCGTCTGAGCCTTTGGCGGTGTTAGGTGATTTCTTAAGCATCGCACGTAATGTATCAGCTGTGATTACACATTCTTCATCTGTCCCGACCCCCTCGCACAACTGAGAGAGTGTCGTTGTGGTCCTCTGTTTGTCGGGCTCGTTTTTATGGTCAGTCTGCTCTATGTAGCGTGCAAGAAGGGCCTTACCTTTATCCGCATCCGACTTTTTCCATGTGAGGTATGTGCCTTAAAAGTCTTGAATACTCCTATGCTGTGCAGCACCGTTCATGCTCTTATGGAGGCGCCAGAATGTTGTAAGAGATCACTCCGAGCAAACCTTCCTGCAAAACTCCTCTCATTTCTCGGCCTGGGCCTGTTTGGCGCAGGATTTGAATAATGTCATCGTCCTATGGAAACCTGTCTTCAGGTTAGCCAACTCAACCTGTGGCATGTTAGCCTTTCTGGCGTTTTCCCAGTCTTTGACAGCCTGCCTCTTTCACAGCCATGCCTTCTCAACCTTTCCATTCCACCATGGTGGCTGTACCATCTTTCTTGTCTCCTGCGGGAGGAAGTTAGTTTCTTCTTCTGATCTTGCTTATGGCGTCTTGACCAGTGTTGTCGTATGGGAAGGAATTTGTCTTGTTTCCTTGACTCCTGGCCCTGTCTTTCTCGATCAGGATGATGCAAGGGTAGTTGGCACTGTAGTGGTATCCCAGTGTGCCCCACCTGCACCGTGGTGCGATGGGATGGTGTGCGACACCAGAGCCAAGTCAATGACGCTGTCAGAGTCACCTGGTCGAGTGGCTATTCTAGTGACCTTCCCATCATTCAGACAGATTAGGGCAGCAGATGCCAGGGCTTCCTCCAGATCTTCTCCCTCTCTATTGGCATGCAATGCCTCCATTGACTGCATATGGCATTCAAGTCCCCACAGTAGATGATATGTCTTTCAGCCATATCGAACAAACTCTGCCATTGTCGCACGTCGACCTTCCAATTTCGCGCATAAACGTTCACGATTTTGTATCATTGTATGTCACGTTGCGTCATGCCAACGTTTCAATGGCTGTTACACCCTCGCTTTACCCGTGTAAGGTGTAAGGCCTGCATTATACGGCCGTCTCACGATCACACGTCTGTCCGCTGAATGTAAGGTGGTAGGCATCTAGTTTTGTACTCTTACACACCCGGCAGGCGATAATCTTATCTCCTTGCATTGCCGTCTCTACTTCTTCTGGACTTTTAACACAACGTTTTAACCGGTGAATTGTATGAAGTGGAAGGTATCACCTTTCCTTTCCCTTCTACTGAAACACTGCAAGGTTTCAACCTTTGATAGTGCCGCCGACTGGTGCCTTGGTGTCTGGTCTTGACGTTTGATCAGAACATCAAAGATTTCCCAGACCCAGCATTACAGAAATGATGGCGCGGCGCAGACGGTCAAAATGTATGTTTCTCTTGTTCTCAATCCTTGTTAGTTTTTCCTTATTCCTTGGTTGGGGACTCAGATTATTTTCTGGTGGACATTTTAATTCCTTTAAAACTTGTGAAATTATGATGCCAACCGAGATGGGTGTCTCGTCACAGTATGGAAGGAGGAAATAAGATACAAAAAAAGAAAGTATTGCATCAACTTTAATGTATGTATGATGTGTGATACAAGTAATAATTATTTTCCATAAGGATGTCATGTATTCTGTAATATTTGTCACGATAAACTGATATTACACTGATAGGTTTCCAAACTTTAATTCTAAAATATGATTTGAAGAATAACATATCAGAAATCATGTCTTGAAGTAAACATAAGTTATTTTGTATCATAAATCATCTTGAATAATCGTGATGACGGAATTAATCCTGACTGTGTTACTAAAGAAAATATCCTGTGTCAGACTAAGAACAAGAGTGAGAATGGGAACGTGGAATGTGAGAAGTCTGTATGAGAGAAGCTTAAAGTATTCGATGAGATTGAGAGGTTGAATATTCAAATTTTAGGAATTAGTGAACATCGCTGGAAATGCAAGGGACATTTTGCAACTGAAAATGAAAGTCTTTTCATTTATTCTGGTAGAGAATTGGGAATCCAGAGTGGAGTGGCATTTTGTTTAGGTAAGACAACTGCAAAAGCTTTACTGGGATATAACCCAGTTAGTGATAGAATCCTCACTATTAGACTTAAAGGCCGTCCAAAAAACACAACACTCATACATATATATACTTCAACTTCAGAGGAAGACGAAATTGAAGATTTTTACAACACACTGCAAGACACATTAAATAATGATATACCAAAAATACTGGGAGATTTTAATGCAAATGTAGGTACAGGAAGAGCTGAGAATGAGAGACACATTAAGTTGAATTGGGAAACAGATATGATGTAGGTGACAAATTAATTGCATTGTGCACAGAAAATGAGTTAATGATAGCCAACACACTTTTTAAACAACACCCAAGAAGACTCTTCACATGGAAGTCCCCGGAAAGTATTACCAAAAATCAGATAAATTTGAATAACAAAGACACAAACAATAGATTGCCCGATTTATTGCCTGGTATATTTCGCTGCATCTCGTCAGGTACATACTGCAGAAATCACACAACTTACGTGAATTAATTAGATAAATCCTTCAAACTGAAATATACACATGTTCGCACAGTAATGTCGATTGTCTACCACGGTAATTTTAAACTGACTAACATGTCTTTCTGCTTACACAAGGACGGCTTACGCAGGTTGATTAGTATAGCTTCAGCAAAATTTAATAATCGACTACTTTGTGTGTTGAACAACACACGGAAGGCACTGTCTCTTTCAACCACGTGACCAGCTCTCGAGCACATGTCTCCCGACCGATGAAGCCAGACTTTTCCGGTGTGTCGGCCTGCCTAGGCTACCATCTTCTGTGTGTAGTATCTTGTCCAACCAATTCGGAATATGTTCCGAAACCCTGCAATGCAACTGTCGCTCAGTTCTGCCTATGTAGATGGCCTCGCATCTGCATGTAAATTGGTAAATACAATTTGATTTGGCGTACAAAGCTACAGGTTCTTTTACTGCTGGGACTGGGATCGGTGTGTTTCTGTACCTGATGACTAGAGCTGCAGCACAGAATGTTCGCTCGACTGCTGTGGTGAGCCGGTCCCGCAGACGTTGCATTACGTCATCTCCTCAGAAGATTAGCTGGATGAATACAAAACCCTTGTAATATTGAAACCTGACAAAGGGAGTGGTGCAGTACTGATGGACATATCAGACTACCAGAGAAAAATGGATGATATATTATCAGACACATCTAAATTCAGAGTAGAGCAAACAGTCAACAAGTCGGAGGACCTGGATGCAAAAATTAGGAAAGAAATCCAGTCTCTTGTGAATGCAGGACTCATCAGTGAGGCCACTGCAAAAACGCTCACACCGCGTGGCTCCCAAACACCTCAGATGTACGGTCTACCCAAGCTTCACAAGCCCGGTATCCCACTAAGACCGATCCTTTCCATGGTTAACTCGGCACAACACCGAATGGCGAGATGGCTAGCTGAAATTTTAAAGCCAGTACGACAGTCCTTCGATCCAAGAACACTCAGGGATACATTCGAACTGGTGGAATTATTGGATACTATGGACATAAACAACAAACACATGGCATGCATGGATATTGCCTCTTTATTCACCAACGTTCCATTAGATGAGACCGTGAATATAATAAGCGAACGCATTAGAGACAAACAACTAAAACTAGGCATACCATCAGCTATTCTAGAGAGGCTATTAAAATTATGTACTGCCAACATACAATTCAACTTTCTAAACAAGTCATATCGCCAAATTGACGGAGTGGCCATGGGGAGCCCACTTGGACCTATTCTAGCGGACATCTTCATGGCACACTTAGAAGAAAAGAGATCCTCAGAAATCAATAACTTGGCCTTTTACCGTCGTTACGTGGACGATATACTAATTATCACCACAGACGAGCTACAAGCAACGTCGTTCCAGGCCACAATGAACGAGACACATATAAACATCTCTTTATCTATGAAACACGAACACAACGAAGCGTTGCCGTTTCTAGATATCCTAATGAGACGTAGAGCAGATGGCACAATTCAAAGATCGGTGTACCGCAAAGAAACATGGACTGGCCAATACTTAAATTTTCAGAGCTTCGCACCTGTCCAGTACAAACGGGGCTTAGTACGGACCCTGTTTGACCGTGCTAGGAAGATATGCACCCAGGACACACTGACAGAGGAATTTAAAACTCTGAAGAATGCCTTAAACCTGAATGGGTACTCCACAGGATTTATAAAGCGCCACTGCCAACAGCCCAAACCGAAATCAGAAGTAACTACAGTCCCTAAACTCAAAGTATTCATCCAGCTAACCTTCCGAGGAGATGACGTAATGCAACGTCTGCGGGACCGGCTCACCACAGCAGTCGAGCGAACATTCTGTGCTGCAGCTCTAGTCATCAGGTACAGAAACACACCGATCCCAGTCCCAGCAGTAAAAGAACCTGTAGCTTTGTACGCCAAATCAAATTGTATTTACCAATTTACATGCAGATGCGAGGCCATCTACATAGGCAGAACTGAGCGACAGTTACATTGCAGGGTTTCGGAACATATTCCGAATTGGTTGGACAAGATACTACACACAGAAGATGGTAGCCTAGGCAGGCCGACACACCGGAAAAGTCTGGCTTCATCGGTCGGGAGACACGTGTTCGAGAGTGGTCACTTGGTTGAAAGAGACAGTGCCTTCCGTGTGTTGTTCAACACACAAAGTAGTCGATTATTAAAGTTTGCTGAAGCTATACTAATCAACCTTCGTAAGCCGTCCTTGTGTAAGCAGAAAGACATGTTAGTCAGTTTAAAATTACCGTGGTAGACAATCGACATTACTGTGCGAACATGTGTATATTTCAGTTTGAAGGATTTATCTAATTAATTCACGTAAGTTGTGTGATTTCTGCAGTATGTACCTGACGAGATGCAGCGAAATATGCCAGGCAATAAATCGTGCAATCTATTGTTTGTGTCTTCGTTATTCAAAAATCAGATAGATTATATTTTAATACAAAGAAGATGGAGATCAAGCATAACATCTGCAAAAACCCTACGAAGTGCAGACTGTGATACGGATCATCAGTTATTAGAAGCAGATCTGAAATTAAAACTCAAAAAGCTTATACGAGGACTAAGGCCACTTCGTTTTGATCTCACAAAAATACCAGATGCATACACTGTAGAAGTTATGAATCGCTTTGAGGTCTTGATGTCTGTACAAGAGGAAATGACACCTGATGAACTGGCAGTACAAGCTATAATTATCTTGATAACTGCAACCAAAGATTTAATTCCGACCAAGAACAAGCAACTTAAACCATGGATTACATCAGATACGTTAGAACTAATAAAACAACGTAGGGAACTGAAACAGAAAGGAGGTTAATCCGATAACAGGAGGATGAAGTATATATTTTTAACTCGAGAAATAAGAAAGAACACAGAAAGGACAAACATCAATACATACAAGATTGCTGTACCAGAATTGAGCAATATCATAAGGCTGGAAGAGATTACGAAATGTTCAAAGAAATGAAGTTATTGACAAGAAATGTTCAACCTCAATTGAATGTTATCTGTGGTAAGATGTGAAATACCTTATCAGAATCTAGACAAATTCTAGAAAGATGGCAGTAGTATTGCAGCGGAATGTATGATATGAGTGACAGTGAGGATATGAATGAGATACAGGAGCCAACCACAGCGGAGACAGAACTTGAACCTTCATTAGATGAAATTGCAATGGGCAATAAAGAACCTTAAGAATGGTAAATCACCTGGATGTGATGAGATACCAGCTGAGCTAATTAAAGCAGGAGGAGAAGAAAGCATACACATCTATCACGCATTATGTAAAAAGATATGGAAATATGGTATATGCCAAAAGATTGGAAGAGAACTATCTTCATTCCAATACCAAAAAAGGGCAACCTGAATTTATGCACCAACTATAGAACTATTGCCCTGATCAGTCATGCATAGTCAGGTAAGAATGAGACAGCGAGGTGTTACGAGGGGATCTGGCCTACGATCGACGCTCAGAGGAAAGGCGAGACGGACATATAATCAGATTGCTACTGGAACTATTAGTGTTGGAACTCTTCGCTGGCTGCTGAGGATGGGGACGGAGCGCTTATGGGAATGTCCCGAATGCTGTGATATCGGTTCCTAAATCAATCAATCAATCAATCAATCAGTCATGCAAGTAATATTATACTAAAAATCATAATGAGAAGACTTCGTAAGGAAATGGAAGAAGAAATTAACGTGGTTCAAGCTGGATTTCGACAAGGAAGAGGAACAAGAGATCACATTCTGAGTATGCGTTTAATAATAGAGAAGTAAATAGAAGAACAAGGGCGATCGGCGCGACTGCAACAACTATAGGGGTATATCACTTCTGTGTATTGTTGGAAAAGTATTTGCCAGATTTGTACTGCGCAAACTTCAAGTCCTAGGAGATCAAGTCTACGCCGAATCACAGTGTGGCTTTCGACAGAACCGGTCTACCATTGATATGGTATTCTCATTGCGACAAATGCAAGAAAAATGCTGTGAACAGAATCAATCGCTGTTTATTGCCTTCATCGACCTCACAAAGGCATTTGATTTGGTCAGTCGTGAGAGTCTGTTCAAGGCACTAAAGAAGATTGGCCGCCCACCAACTCTTCTGTCCATTGTAGAATCATTACACACAGGCATGAAGGGTATTATCACGTTTGATGGTGCAACTTCTGGAGAGTTTGAAATCAAGAGTGGAGTTAAGCAAGGTTGTGTACTAGCTCCCACCCTCTTTGGGATATACTTTTCACTTCTACTGAAATATGCCTTTCGTGATCAGGATGGTGGTATATACATTCACTCACGCTCAGATGGCGGCCTCTACAATGCTCAGAGATTGATGGCCAAGACCAAAATTAGGAGGGTACTGATCAGAGAGTTGCTTTTTGCAGATGATGCTGCAGTTACGACCCACTCTGAGGAAGAATTGCAATGTCTACTATCTGCATTCTCCAATACTTGTTCTGAATTCGGTTTAACAATTAGCAAAAAGAAGACACAGATTATGTCACAATGTGCACATGGGGTACCAACAATCTTTATTCACGACGCCGATCTAGAGATGGTAGACCATTTTACACATCTAGGATCAGTGGTAAATAGCAAATTATCCCTAGATCAGGAAATCAACATCCGGATTGGTAAGGCAGCAACAACAATGAACAGGTTAAGTAAAAGAGTCTGGGAGAACAGGAAGCTTACTGCCAAAACAAAAGTCCTTGACTATCACGCCTGTGCCCTTAGTACTTTTCTTTATGGCAGTGAAACCTGGACAACATACTCACACCAGGAGAATAGCTTTCATATGCGGTGTCTGCGAAGAATTCTTGGTATTAAGTGGCAAGACAAAATCACAAATACTGAAGTATTGGAAAGATCAGGTTGTGTGACGGTTTATTCCATGCTCAGTCTTCGTAGACTTAGATGGATAGGACATCTTAGGAGGATGGATGATTTTAGAATACCAAAGGACATCATTTTTGGTGAATTACAGATGGGTAAGCGGGACATGATTGATACAGACATTGATAACGCACAGTGGGTGCAAGTCGCCGCTGAACGTAATGAACGAACGAACGAACGAACAGACTTTATTTTCAAATGGTAACAAATTGGGCACACAGGTCCGTCTTACATTCGTCCCTTCCAATCACTCATCTTTCTTTCATCAACAGTGCATAGGAAAAAACATTGTCACATGAATTTTGTAAACATAAACAATGCATATTACTATGTTATGAGACACATCCACCACCCACCCACACATTCCCCATTCACTCCAACTCCCCCACCCAACCACACACATAATCCACACACACATACATCCCCCCACCCATCCACCACATACTTACGCATACACATCTCCCCACCCACACACACCTCTCACCCACCACACATCCCATCCACCCACACACCAAGCACACATACATTCCCCAACCCACACATCCCCCACCCACACACATCCACCCACCTACACACATCCCCACCCACTCACATATCCTCTACACGTCCCATTACCCAAAAACAATCACTCACCCACATATCCTCCTCCATCCACACACCTCCAACCACCCAGCCAAACACACAATCCTCGGCCACACATCCCCCACGCACACACACACACATCTCCCCGTCAACTCACATATACCGCACCTACCCACACACAAATTCTGCACCCACCCACATAATCTCCCATCTCCCCCAGCCCACTCACAGATCCCGAGCCCACCCCTACAAACAACCCCCACCATCTCCTAGCCTACACACTACTCACCCACCCACATATGCTCTACCCACCCACACATCCTTTACCCACCCATCCCCCAACCAAACATCCCTTAACCACACACCCTTACTCATATACAATCACCCGACCCACACATCCTCTACCCAACCACACATCCTCTACCCACCCATCCACCAGCCACACATCCCTTAACCACACACCCCTAATCATATACACACACATCCCTACCCACGCACAATCTCCCCACCCATACACACATCCCTCACACACATCCCCACCCACCAACACATCCCCCATTCACAAACACACACCTCCCATCCACGCACACACCCACACACACATGCCCAGCCCATATACTCATCCCCTCACACATCCCTAGACACACGTACTTATCCCTCAACCACTAACACCCACACATCCCTCACCCACTCATCCAAACATACATCTCCTATCTACCCACCCACACTCACACACCCCAACCACCCATCTAAACACACATATTTCGCACACCCAACCACACCCCACCACTCACACACACATCCTTTATCCACACCCAGCTCCCCTCCCACACAATACCACACCCACACACATCCCAAAGACACATCCCTCACGCACACAAACATCCCTCACGCACACACACATCCATCACGCACACACACATCTCCCCACACATCTCCTACCCATCCTCACATCCCCCAACTACAATCACCTTCACTACTCACACATGCATCCTCCATCCAGCCACACACACACCAACCCAGCCAGACATATCCCCCACCCACACACACATCCCCAAATCCACACCCATCACGCACCCCTCCCCCAACCCACACACATCCTCGAAACACATTCACCCACACATCTCCCACCCACACACACACACTCCCCACCCATCCACCCAAACAACCAACACCCATACACATTCCTCACCCACACACACATCCCAAACCCACAACGACCCCCACCTGCACACATCTCCCACGCACCACATATCCCCACCCACACATATATCCCCCACCCATCCCATAACCCACTATCAATCATCCACCAACATATCCTCCTCCACCCACTCACCCACAACCACCTAGCCAAACACACATTCCCACCCACACACACACACATCTCCCCGCGAACCCATACATCCCGCACGTACCAACACACAAATACCCACCCACACAATCCCACCCCGCCCACCCACATACATCACGATCCACCCACACACACATCCCCCCATCCCCCAGCCTACTATTATGATCAAACTCCCACACTTTACACACACATACAGTGACGATTGTCGTGAGCATTGTCGCAAAATTGTAAAGAAAATGGAGAAACATTGTACATATACATTTTGTAACTTAAAAATTAGTGATTCAATTCAACTCTCTCTCTCTCTCTCTCTCTCTCTCTCTCTCTCTCTCTCTCTCTCTCTCTCTCTCACTCTCTCTCTCTCTCTCTCTCGTTCGCTCTCACTCACATTACATTAATGTTATATTATACATGATACAATCAAGTGTCATACATACAAAATGATAATGTGAAAGATGAAAATACACAAACAATATGGAATGGCATGTTACAGGACATGCGTGCACTCAACTCTCTCTCTATCTCTATCTCTCTCTCTCTCTCTCATACTCCCTAATTCTCTCACCCACTCTACAGTGATGTACATGTGTTCATGTTATAAATTATAACATCAATTGGCATTCAAAATGGTAATATGAACATGAGAATACATAACATATATGGAATAGCATGTTACATGATTTGCGTGCGCTTAAATCTCTCTCTCTTTCTTTCTCTGTCTCTTTCTCTCTCTCTCTTCTCACCAATACACACCCATAGACACTCACAAACAATGCATGCACACATACACACGTTAACAAATCCATTCTTCCAGAACGTGTTGCATGGAGGGCAAAAGATCAGAAATGGAATAAAGACAAAGGAGAAAAGTATTGCAGATAAGTCACACGTCGAGCGTGTGAGACGTAAGATGGTGCACGATGATGGAAATGACCACGTGTTGACATGCACCCACTGTGAACGGACATTTACAGTTCGAATTGGCATTATCAGTCACATTCGCTACGCCATATATAAAAGTTATTATGCCTTTTTAAAGCACAAACTATCGTCTGTCAAGAGGGCTAGGTGCCAATGGAATAGAGAAGTGCAGAGAATTTAATGTAAACCTATTCTCATGTTTTGTAGGATTATTCAAAGGCATTTGACTGTGTACAACATCAGAAACTTTGGGAAATCATGAGGAATATGGGCTTTCCACCACATGTAATACAACTCATGAGAATGCTCTATCTAGACCAACAAGCATCGGTTAGAATAGATGGCGAGACATCAGATTGGTTTGACTTAAAACAAGGAGTCCGTCAAGGATGTGTGCTGTCCCCCTATTTGTTTAACCTGTACGCCGAAAATATAATGTAAGAAATGTAAGAGGGAGCTTATAATATAATATAGGGATATAATATATGGGAATATAAATACGGAGCTATATGATGCCCTAAATATCGGTGGTCTTGACATACCAGAGATTCGGTGTGCTGATGATGCAGTATTGCTATCCACAACACAGACTGGTATATAAAACCTAATAGCCTCAACCCAATTTAATAGTGAAAATCACAACTTGTACCTCAACATTGCAAAAACAAAGATAATGCAAACAGATAAAACCACTATGGAGAAATAAATATATGTTAATGAGGAAAAATTGGAGGTGGTGGACAATTTTGAATATCTTGGGTCATTGATTACCAACAATGGTGACACAATGGAAGAAATTAAACGACGACTATCAATTGCTCTTCAAAGGCTAAAACAACTGAATACACTATGGAATGGGACAGACAGAACTACAAAAATTAGATTTTTAAGAGCATGCATCTTTCCCATTGCAACATACGCATGTAAGACCTGGACACATACTAAACAAACTGAGCAGCGCATAAATGCCTTTGAAAATAAATGTTATAGACGAGTTCTAAGAATATCTTGGGTAAAGAAAAGAACAAATACTTCAAGAGCTGATTATTGAAGAAGGTTGGCTATTAAAAACGATAAAACACAGAAAATTGAAATATTTTGGTCACTTGAAACGTCACGAAAGTTTGGAGAGAACAATAATGGAGGGGTATATGCCTGGGAAAAGAGGAAGAGGAAGGCCAAAGAGAAGATGGGTGCAGGATGTGGCGGATGATCTCCAGATGGGTGTATCGGACGCGGGACATCTTGCTTATGATCGAGAGGTTTTCCGGAAGGTTGTTATGGGAGCGAGGTTCTGCAAAGTACATGCTACTGAATGAATGAATGAATGAATGAATGATGAATGAATGAATGATGAATGAATGAATGAATGAATGAATGATCTTGAAAAAACAAAGTATCAAATCCATTTATATAGTTTATGTTTGTATATAAATGTAACTTACAAATCCTTTCAGACTGACTGTAGACATAAGATGGAGAATAAACTTCTATCAAGTGTCAAGACAGAACAACCTGAAGTCAGTGTAGGTCAAGGTAAGATGAAGTGCAATATAACGTAACAGTTAGGTGAATATTCTTTACAGGATGTTGCCATTAAATGTAGAAGATTTAAATGGGATCATCATTGGAGGACGAAAAATCAATAACATTAGATATGCAGAGGATACAGTATTGATTGCAGACAATGAGCAGGATCTGCAACAATTAGTAGATGCGGTTGTTGCACACAGTGAACAACTGGGGTAAGAATTAAATTGTACAAAGACACAGATTATGGTCGTCATAGGAAGAAAGAAGTACCACAATGTAATGTACAAGTAAATGCGAATATTTCTCAACAAGTGAATTGATACAATTATCTCAGAACAGTCATCACTTCTGATGGGAGATGCCTTGAAGAGATTAGAACAAGAATCGCCATGGCGAAAGTAGCCTTTAGCAAGATGAAACACATACTGACCAATACAAAGATGTCAATTGAAACGAGAAAAAGAGTGTTGAGGTGCTACATAGAGCCTGTACTTTTGTATGGATGTGAAACTTGGTCAAGCTGAAAAACATCTGATGGCTGTAGAAATGTGGTTTCTAAGGAGAATGCAAAGAATTCCATGGACTGACAGAAAAACAAATGACCAAGTATTACAGGAAAAAAAATGAAAATCGTAAATTGATTAGAGAAATTAGACGTAGACAGTCAAACATGTTTGGACATGTTATGAATAGGAGAACTTGGTGACAACTGGCAAGATCGACGGGAACAGACCAAGGAGTAGACCGAGAAGTAACTACCTGGATGACTTGGCCACATGGCATGGTCGAGACTGGAACACTGAGCTAATCCACGACTCTGGTGGTCGAGTGAAATGGCGAGTCATGACCGCCCACGCTTCCCGGCATGGCACATGATGGATGGATGGATGGCCATCGACCCCTGCATTTATTGGCTGTTTATGATTTACTAGATCATTCTACATTGAGGACTTTGCCATTGCTTTCTGAATTGTCAAAGCATTAACCCATCAAAATCAACACAATAGCAGATTGATTGATTGATTGATTGATTGATTGATTGATCTAGGAACCGACATCACAGCACTCGGGACATTCCCATAGGCCCTCCGTCCCCATCCTCAGCAGCCAGCGAAGAGTTTCAACACCAATAGTACCAGTAGCAATCTGATTATACGTTTGTCTCGCATTTCCTCTGAGCGTCGAGCGTCGGCCAGATCCCCTCGTCACAATAGCAGAATATACATTTACTCAGGCACTGGGAGAAATAAGTTCATAGGTGTGGTCAAGTATCAACTGCGATCAGTGCACAGCACTGCAGTTGAGCAGAAGCAGGCACCCACTTGTCCTGACAATCAGAAATTATTGTCAAAGGCGGAGGTAAAAGACCCCATGTGAATATGGAAGGACAAGGGAAAACCACCACATTATTTCCCAAGACAAGTTTAAAATAGGAACATGGAATGTCCGGATATTGGTGAGATTAGAAAGTTAGATAATGTAATAAAAGGAATGAATAATATGAAGATTACTATCCTAGGCATGAGTGAGATGAGGCGGAGGAGATCTGGTAAAGTAATAACAGAAAAACACACAATTTGTTCAGGAGGTAATACATATGGAAAAGGAGAAGGAATAATGTTTGATGAGCAAACAGCTAAATTAATTCATGGTTATTTGATTAAATCAGATAGTTATTATTGTCAAATGCAAAGTCAAACCAAGAGATGTAAATATTATACAAGTGTAGGTACCAAAAACAAGCAGTAGTGAAGTGGAATGACAAACATTTTATGACAAGGTAGAAATTGCGATATGGCTGGAAAATTCAAACATGATTCAGGAGCCAGCACTTTTTCTCAGGAGCTAGCAAATATTTTAAACACGGGCTAAGAAAAATATAAATCAATCTAGATAAAGTTACATATTTTGAAATGAGCCATTAAATGTCCTTTTTTGTAGGCCCAGTCAAAGATATCACTGTAAGAACACTTAAATTATTCGCACGTCTCTAGAGCTTTGAAATAGCCGGCACTTGTTGCATCTTCCAATGGCACAATGGAAAGAAATGTCCTTCACTTTCCCTTCTCAGATAAAATGAATATATAGTATCAATCCCTCATCATCAGATCTGTCTGCATCTCCATCAAGAAAGATACTGAACATATGGTTTTCCTTTATTTTAATATCAAATCTCTATGAAGATATGAGGCAATGTAACAAATAAATTCTCAACACTGTTTTATTTTTTAAACTTCTTTGAATCGATCACTTTAAGCTTGGTGAACAATGCAACCAAACCTTCAAGATAAGGGTAGGGTCTGTAATTATTGGCAATACAATACAATGCCATATTATGTACATTCATTTGTTGCAGCATATTAGCATCCATGTTTTTGTTCCCCTCTCACTTTGCTAAAGGAGCACATTCAGGATTCCTCTTTGTACGTGCAGTCTTCTTACACTTGAAGTGCATATAGGATTTGTGGTGCTTTGTAAGTTTCCTTCTTCTTCCGCGTTCATCCTGAGTGTTTTTTTCAGACATAATTGCAGTGTATCTGGTTAGGCACCCTTGGGCCGAAACCCTTAGGCTAACACATCCAACTTTAGCGTGCATTTTTTACCAGGTTAGCATTCCCGCGGGACTCTCACTGTTGTGGTGCCGTCTACATCCTAGCTGGTCAAGTGAGAATGGTCGAAGACTTCACGGTCTGCCCTCAAGGGCATTTTCCACGCCCCAAGGAGGTTTTCATCATTGCAGAGCCGATACATAGCGCTCTGGTGCTGGGCTCACCCAAGGAATCACCACGTCCTGCATCTGGCTGCTTTAATTTCTCACTTCCATGTATTGGGCATTTCGTTCGCTACAGGCCGCTCCCGCATGAACCAGGAACGGTCAGTCTACAGATGACTTCCACTCAGCCAGCTTTTGGTTCGGTCGTGTACGGAAGCTGTGCCCGGAAGACCATATAGTCAGAGTTGTTCCAGCCAGTAGAAAATATGGTCAGAGCTTTTCCTGGCATGAAGGACATTTCACTCGGACGTTTTTGCGTTGTGCCACTTTATTTGCAACCTTTCCGCCACACATCCGATATCTACGGGCGTTTTTATGGGTTTGCCTTCCTGGGGTTACGAGGGACATTATACTCTTACTGCTGTGGTGTCGCCCATATCTCAGCTGGACAAGGTAGAACGGTCAAAGACATCACGGTCAACCCTCAAGGGAGGCAGGGGCAGACCATGGGCATTCTCCGCTATCCAAGGAGGCTTCCATAATTGAAGAGCCGGCACATAGTGCTCTGAGACTGGACTCACCCGAGGAATCGCCACGTCCTGCTCATGGCTTCCTCACTTCCATGCATTGGTTATTTCGTTCGCCCCTGGCCACTCCCCGCACAGACCAGGAACGGTCAGTCTGAAAACATTCACTCAGCAAGCTTTCGCTTCGGACTTCCGCGTAATGGATTCACTAGCCAAGCGTTCCATTTCGTGCCAATGAGACGTTTTTCCACCTTTGTCCACGCTCACTCTATCTTTAATCGTAACCATTTTGTGTGACTGGGTCGCTTTTTCCACCTTTAGTAACGCTCACGAGGTAGGCTACATGTGCTGCTGGCTCAGCGCCTTACCTCCATGCAGCAGAGAGCTGAGTAATGGCCAGACTCTCTCATCGGGGGATCCCTCGGATGAGAGCCTTCGAACAGATATCTGAACCAAGCATGTAGTAGACTTAGCATCTCACCACCATTTTGCAGTGGATGAGTATTGGCCCGGCTCTCACATCCGGGGGATGTTGACTTAGAGGCGTTCAGTCATATCCCTCAGCGAAGGCGAAGAACCTTAGAGTATGTGTCCGGACCAAGAATTAGTGGCATCGTGCCCCTGATTCGGTCTTTGACTGCCTATCCTCAGTCTACCTGCAGAGCAGCAGGTTGTGTCTCTCTTGGTCTGGTCCCTATCCCAAGGCCTGATGTAGTTGTGCTTCCGTCGGCAGAGCTCTTGGGGTCATTGGGACACGCAAGCCTCTACCACGACAAGGTGGAGACACGTCAGAGGGGTGTAAGTTTCCAATTTAAATGGTCCCAAACATCCAAACACAACTTTCAAATTCTGGTCTGCAGTGTTGATGGGAAACTTACTGCTCACTTCACAGTTCTTTCTTCATAGTGCAGATGTGGTTTAGTTCGAGCCACGATTGCTGAAATTTTCATTTGCGTGACTGAGGAAATGTAGGAACACTATCTTAAGTGCAACAGCATCAGTTAACAGCAATGGTGCTAAATCAATGAAGATCTGATATGAGAACAAGAGGACGCCCTAGAAGCAATTGAAGCAACAAAATTAAAGACTTTGTACAATCACATGGAATGACACTATCCTGTGCCATTAATCAAGCACTGGAACGTTAAACGTGATGGTAAACATTGAAAATGATGATGATGATCTTCAATGATAAATTTTCCATTGTCATCTAGATCACATACAGAAAGCAATGGCAAACTACTGAACATAATCTTTCCAAAACATGCTGTGACGTCTAGTAAAGGATATGCAACTAACTATATCACAATAATTCATTTTATGCTGATCATTATCATCTTGAAAATCACAAATAGCACTTTGATTGGCTGGCGTCTCGCCTTCGTTCTCTTCTCGTTCTCTGCCTGGTACATTTTCAAGCAATGTCGACCCACTTCAGAAGAAATCTGTAATAGTACCCTGTGTTATTTACTTGCACCTGTCAATTTACACTGATATGTTCCATTGATTTTCTACAGTTTAAATAAGCATAAAACAACTCTCTCGACTCCCCAGAGTTGGTGACGCATGATGTGCACGTGACTTATCGGTAGATGAGCCGCTATCGAAAACAAGATAAATAACACTACGGTCATTTTACAAGAACATTAATGTTGAGGTAAACAAATCGCTCCAGAAATCACAAGTTGGCGTGCAATGGTGCAAACCTGTATAATGCATATTTATCATTCCGATTTCACGATACATGGAAAATTGAAACATAAACAACAAAAACATGTACAGTATTCATTTTAAACACAAGTAATGGACATGTCTAATAGGGGACACAGAATATTAAAATACAAAATATTTCTAGAATTGAATTTGAAAATTCAGGTTCCAGGTAAACATTTTCAAGCAACATTACAACCGGATGCTTGTTTTCTTTTAACATCCCTGAATGGCAATATCTGAAATACAATCACAAGAAATAAAATTAACACTTGATACCAATAGAGTATTATGTATTTCTAGAGGAGTTGTGACATGGATCAGACTTAAACACAAAACTTGATTCACTGACACGGTTGCCTGGCAGATGCTGAGATTAATGCATTTGACGAAACTCCGGTGTCAGCTGACATATAGTTTATTTCTGAGAATACACACCCAAACAAACCTTCACAGCCAGATGAGTCACTCACTCTTACTTATGTTCATGGAATTCCCATACACTGTTCATTGTGGACAGGGTGATTAATGGCCCTTTATACAGTCCAGCTCGTGGTAAGCTTTGACACACTATAATCTCTCTCTCTCTCTCTCTCTCTCTCTCTCTCTCTCTCTCTCTCTCTCTCTCTCTCTCTCTCTCTCTCTCTCTCTCTCTCTCTCTCTCTCTCTCTCTCTCTCTCTCTCTCTCTCTCTCTCTCTCTCTGTTATGACCTAGTGCTGTCCCAAACGCTAGCATACAGTAGTCGTTATGTATACTTGAAGACACAACTCAATTGTAGGGTACCACTGTTGACAATCATTAATTTCCTCTTGCATCAAATAATCATTAATGTCCTCTCGCATCAAACACAGGACTTTCCATCTCTCAGATGATCCCCATTTACACACACACACGTTCTCAAGTACAATGTTCATGAAAATACACTTGGAGTAGAAATACGGGATGTGTAGTTGATACTGTCCAAGTGATGTCAAATACTTGTAAATACACCTCAACTTATATGACTTGTCACTAAGCTGGATGACTTGTTGCTAAGCTGCCTCATGCCTGAATGAGACGTTATTCTGTCCGATTTGGCACAGCAACTCTGGCCATGAACTTTCCATCATAATTACTCTATCTGGATTGCGACAGTTATATAGAACCTGTCTTACTCGGCAGTGAATCATAGAACATAGATACATAAGTTTAAAACAGTTTAGAAGCAATAGAGATGTGGATGTTGCTAATAACGATTGCCTGATATAGGCTAATGCCACTAGAACATTGTATACAACTATTAGAAGGAGAAAAACATCATTCTTTGGTCATGTAGTTAGAAGAGGGGCATTGGAAAACACTGATGATTGCATGCTGGATGGACTGAGACAGTGGCATGGTGGGATATCATCAGCACATTTGATTGTGAATACCGTAGGCTGAGATCTGTGGAGAGATATTAATGCTTACACAAGCCGGCAAGGCACATGATAATGATGAATGTACGAGTCTAGTCAGTGAGCATCAGCCAATGACTAGAGGTTCCATTAGCTCCATAAACTCTGCCCGAAGCTTGCCTGTCCTCATCTTCCTCAGCATGCATTCTGAGTCAGTTACAATCACTATGTGTGTGTGTATATCGTACTCTCCATCCAGCGGAAAGCTGCACTGACCGCCTCCACCTCCATTCTTAAGCTAGATGTTGTGGTATCATATGCCAGGCTCTCCTGCACCAAACGTCGACCATTAGCTTTTGCTAGGCACTTCTCCTACCTCTCAACACCGACCCATCTGTGTAGATAATCACATCACCCGAGCGAGCATTATCCTGAATTAGTTGCTGGATTTCCACTTCCGTGGCCCCTGCTGGCCACTCCCTGCACTCCCGGCTCAATGTTATTAAAACTCTGCACAAGTCTGACTGCTCCGCTGACACTCTGACCCACTCTCCTCACCTAATGTTCTCCAAGGGGCACGCCTGTCTGATCGTATTCTCCACCTGAGCCATCCATGATTTTCCTCTGATCAGTCGCTGACCCTTAACGGCGTCCAGCGCCTCATGGAACGGGTGATCTGTGTCTGCAGCTACTCTGAGGTATGCCTTCGCCTGCATCACCTTGAGCCTACTAGCAACAGTCGGCAGACCAAGGATGTAACGCATACACTACTGTGGACTGCCACAGGGATCCGCAATCTCACCGGTACTCTTTAACGTGTATACGAGCAAGATTGCAAACCTAGAAGCACCAGGGGTTGGAAGGATACTAACATTTGCAGATGATATTCTTTCATACAGGCAGGGGAGAGATAACGAGCAAACAGCCCAGGAGCTACAGGCGACAGTAGACAAAGTGATTGACTGGTGCACTGAAATGAGTGCTGTCATCCACCCGGAAAAGGCGGCTGTTTTGTGGTGCACTCTGGATAACAGGATTGTGAGAGCTGATGTCCCAAGCCTCGCGATAGATGGTAGAAGCGTCAACAGAGAGAACAAACTGAAGTATCTGGGAATCACATTTGACAGGAGTCTGTCCTTCAAGGACCATGTGGAGACGGTTGTGACAAGATCTCGAAAAGGACTCAATGCACTTTAAACTATGGCTGCAATGGACACAGAGTAGAGAATGCTTTTCACACTATACCAGCACTTGATCCTCTCAGTGAATGATTATGGACTAGGACTGCTCACTGTCTTAAAGAGTCAGCTGGTGAAATTAGAGCACATACAGAACGAAGCTATGTGAGTCATTCTGGATTGCACCAGAGACACCATCTTATATTATCATTAACTTAGATCATACATCAGCTTATATCATCATGAACTTAGATCATACATCAGCCTAGATCATACATCATCTTATATCATCATTAACTTAGATCATACATCAGCTTATATCATCATGAACTTAGATCATACATCAGCCTAGATCATACATAATCTTATATCATCATGAACTTAGATCATACATCAGCTTAGATCATACAACAGTTGAGATCAAACATCAGCCCAGATCATACCTGAACTTAGATCATACATCAGCCTAGATCATACATGAGCTTAGATCATACATCAGCCTAGATCATACCTGAACTTAGATAATACATCAACCTAGATCATACATCAGCTTAAGTCATCATGAACTTAGAACATATATTAGCTTATATCATACATCAGCGTAGATCATACATGAGCACATTAATCATGTATCTTCTCCATCTTTCTTTCACTATATATTGATTGCCTATAGCTGCAATATGTGCCTGCTTGATTACACATACACATCTGTTTATAACCAATACCTGGTATATTCATAAAGATACTAATTATTTACTTTATTGTGTTTTAGACATACACTCTTGGTCTCCAGGGAGTCCTTACCACTCCATACCAGAGCATTCACAAAAGTGGACATATGACAGCATAGACATAAAGGTTGTGAAACAAGAACTATCAGATGTTCCATATGAGAACAGGGGTCACAGATTCGGTAAAATGGTAGACATAGCTGGGGTTAGCATCATTCAAGAAATGACAGAACACAGCAGCTCAGAATCAAGAATGGTTGAGGACAGTTGTAAGGCATCAATCAAATATGAAAATTGTTGTCAAATGTCAGAAAATGTGTCTTCTGTGATTGATACTAACAATGAACTAGCTCTGGCTATTGAGAATTGTCAGCAACAAAATAAGGAAACACAAGAAAAACATACACAGAGCTTTGCAAAGTCTCTTGATGACATTTTTGATTATGTCAGTTATAGCTCTCAAAGAACTCACACAGGAGACTTGTCTGATGTTTCTAGTCCAAATGTTTGTGTAGACACATATAAGAGAACACATACTGAAGGGATGTTAAACAAATGTAATGAATGGGATGGTCTTTTGATTCAAGATGACCAGCAAAAGTGTCAAAAGATCATGAATCATAAGAGAATACATGCAGGGGAGAAATCTTACAAATTTGATGATTGTGGTGCTTCTTTTACTACAACTGACTGTCTGAGGAAACATAAGAGAACACATACAGCAGAGAACACATACAAGTGTGATGTTTGTGGTGCTTCTTTTGCTGAACGTGGTTCCCTGAAGACTCACAAGAGAACGCACACAGGAGAAAACCATACAAATGTGATGATTGTGGTGCTTGTTTTACTAAAGCCGACAATCTGAAGTCTCACAAGAGAAGACATACAGGAGAGAAACCTTACAAGTGTGATGTTTGTGGTGCTTCTTTTACTACAACTAGCAACCTGATGCAACATAACAGAACACATACAGGAGAAAAACCTTACAAATGTGATGTTTGTGGTGCTTCTTTTGCTGAAGGTGGCAACCTGAAGACTCACAAGAGAACGCACACAGGAGAAAAACCATACAAATGTGATGATTGTGGTGCTTGTTTTACTAAAGCCGACAATCTGAAGTCTCACAAGAGAAGACATACAGGAGAGAAACCTTACAAGTGTGATGTTTGTGGTGCTTCTTTTACTACAACTAGCAACCTGATGCAACATAACAGAACACATACAGGAGAAAAACCTTACAAATGTGATGTTTGTGGTGCTTCTTTTGCTGAAGGTGGCAACCTGAAGACTCACAAGAGAACGCACACAGGAGAAAAACCATACAAATGTGATGATTGTGGTGCTTGTTTTACTAAAGCCGACAATCTGAAGTCTCACAAGAGAAGACATACAGGAGAGAAACCTTACAAGTGTGATGTTTGTGGTGCTTCTTTTACTACAACTGGCAACCTGATGCAACATAACAGAACACATACAGGAGAGAAACCTTACAAGTGTGATAATTGTGGTGCTTCTTTTACTACAACTGACAGTCTGGTGAAGCATAAGAGAACACATACAGGAGAGAAACCTTACAAGTGTGATGATCTGTGGTGCTTCTTTTACTCAAGCTGGTCACCTGAAGATTCACAAGAGAACACATACAGGAGAGAAACCTTACAAGTGTGATGATTGTGGTGCTTCTTTTACTACGACTGGCAGTTTGATGAAACATAAGAGAACACATACAGGAGATAAACTTTGCAAGTGCGATGTTTGTGGTGCTTCTTTTGCTGAATGTGGTTCCCTGAAGACTCACAAGAGAACACATACAGGAGAGAAACCTTACAAGTGTGATGTTGGTGATGTTTCCTATGCTGAATGTGGTTCCCTGAAGACTCACAAGAGAACACATACAGGAGAGAAACCTTACAAGTGTGATGTTTGTGGTGCTTCTGTTACTCAAGCTGGCCATCTGAAGACTCACAAGAGAACACATACAGGAGAGAAACCTTACAAGTGTGATGACTGTGGTGCTTCTTTTGCTAGAGGTGACCACATGAAGACTCACATGAGAACACATACAGGAGAGAAACCTTACAAGTGTGATGATTGTGGTGCTTCTTTTACTACAACTGGCAACCTGATGCAACATAAAAGAACACATACAGGAGGAAAACCTTACAAGTGTGATGTTTGTGGTGCTTCTTTTACTCAAAATGGCCACCTGAAGACTCACAAGAGAACACATACAGGAGAGAAACCTTACAAATGTGATGTTTGTGGTGCTTCTGTTACTCAAGCTGGCCATCTGAAGACTCACAAGAGAACACATACAGGAGAGAAACCTTACAAGTGTGATGTTTGTGGTGCTTCTTTTACTACAGGTGACCAGCCTGAAGACTCATAAGAGAACACATACAGGAGAGAAACCTTACAAGTGTGATGATTGTGGTGCTTCTTTTACTACAATGGCAACCTGATGAAGCATAAGAGAACACATACAGGAGAGAAACCTTACAAGTGTGATGTTTGTGGTGCTTCTTTTACTCAAAATGGCCACCTGAAGACTCACAAGAGAACACATACAGGAGAGAAACCTTACAAGGGTGATGATTGTAATGCTTTAGTTTACTCAGACTTGTAATATGAAGAGACATATGAGACTGTGTCATCATCATTTGCTCTGCCAACTACTATAGGTGTTCATGTATCTCCTCAGAACTCGGTCCCTGTTCAGGATCAGCTCTGCTGATAATACTTCTCAATGTCACCATAAACCCATCCAGCATCATCTCATTGAGTCTGCCCATGTCTCTTTTCCCACTGATCTTTCCAGTCATCACAATGCTTTCTTACCCTTCTCTTCTCATCACGATACTAAAAAACGCTATTGTCTCTTTCTGATACTTGCATATAATGGTCTACTTTCATTAGCCTCTTCCAGGCAATTATTGTTAAGTTACTCTGGCAATCGAAGCTATTTACAACAACCATCTCAAGAATCACATCTTTACAGTTTCCAACAAAATGGAAGACATTTTATTGAATCCTTCCAAAATTTAGTTAGGAGCCTAAAGCCAGTAACCCAGTGGAATTTGATGAAAAAGTGAGGAAAGACAGTCAGTCATTTTTAGATAGTAAATTCATCAGTGAGACGACTGCACAGTAAGTTATTCCTTGGGGCCCATAAACCTCCAACTTTATGGCCTTCTTATATTGCACAAGCCTGGAGTACCACTGAGACAGATTTAAACTATTCTCAACTCTGTCCAACACAGGATGGTGAAATGTATTTAATCTTTAATATTTGAATATTCAACGGAACTGGTCATACTACTGGATGCTATTGATCGTAAACTAAAACACATGGTGCCAATGGATATTGCCTTTGTTTTCACTGATGTTCCCATGTGTCACAGTATGATGATAGTTTAGTGATTCCCAGATAAAATTAAATATAACATTAATGGCAATATCGGAGAAGGGTTAACAATCGTGTACTTCATTCTGAGATGAGGACGAATAAAAGATCATTGACCGACAAATATGAAAATAGGATACAGGTGTTCGCAAAGTTCATTGCTTGACGATCTGACCTGACACGGGAAACGGTACGATCGCGCTGGGGGAAAACTTCGACACCGGGCAAACACCGCGGGAGACGGTGATCAAAGAAATAAGAACTCTTTGATGGGCGACGAAGAATGAGCGCAGGGGAATAGCGGAGAAGACGGAGCGGACCGGAGCACGGAGCGCCCGGACGTATACGTGATTTCACTGAACTTTTGATGTTACGGGAACGGAAAAGGCGATTGTTGATGTATGGACATCAAACACTAACGAAGAACGGAAGGCCCAATATAAATAGTAGCAAATGGGGTTGTTGTGTTAGTGTGTGCTACCTAAAGGGACGGCAAACTGGATTTATGTCTCCTGAAAATAGCAAAGAAATCATCCCTGGAAATGGGATAGAAGTGATTGTGTGCTAATAGATTTCAATGCTTGGAGTATCATTAATTCTAGATATATAAGGTAACACTAATATTAGAGTAATATTAGCATAGGGAAATGTGTGTGTGCTTAGGGTTTACTATTGCTTTCTATTTAGTGAATAGTTTAGACTTTAGTGAATTCTGCTGTTTATGTCAGAGTAGTCTTTCGGAAGCTGTTCATTACGGCTGGAGAAAGACAATCACATAAACAGTAATATGAAGCAGACTTAAATCATCTGATTTAATGTTTATTACCCAGGTTCCACTACACAGCCTGACATAGCAAAGAAGATAAAACAGTACGTCTCTTGTATAGAGAAAGCAGTGTTGATAATAAAGGAAAGAACGTTCACTTTTATCAAGCACTTCACAGGTGCAGTGAAGATATGTCACTATAGAAAAATCAACCTAAACAGTCAATAAGAGGGGGTGACATAACGAATGCCAAGAAACATGTTTTGGTGAACCTCAGTGAAAGACCTTTATTCAAGCAGAGCAAATAGGCTAGAATATAGTGCAATTAGGTAATCACCTAAAAGAAACATTGAAGAACACGAGAACATTTAACATAGAAATAGACGTTTATAAACAGTCGTAATGTGTATTCAGTGGTGGACTATACTACCTTCCAAAACAGGACATATCTGAACTTCAGTGACTTACCTTTATTGGATTATATTTCTGATGATAAAACATTGACAATTGTTTTCAATAATTGGATTAAGTCAAGACTCAAGCCGGAAAGGAGCATCCAGGGTGAGACCGTTCCACGTCTATGTTTGATGTCTGATGTTTTCGCCGTTTGAATGCTAGAGAAACTACGAAGACTAACGGCTAAAAGTCCTATCTTGCACTCACATTAGCAGACAATACAAACTACATATACACAGTCCATACATACACCAGACATAGTTTTTATTAATAAATCTTTTATTTATCGTTGAAAGGAACTGTTGTCGGAGTATGTGTGGAGGGAATAACAGAGAGAGTGAAAGAAATAGATATATGGAAGGGAAGACAGAAGGGAGGAGTGTAGACAGAAGACAGTCAATAATCCCAACAGATAATAAGTTTGAAGATGTGCTTGTTGATTCCACATTCCTCCCGGGGAAACAAGTGACACCATGGAAGAAACAGTGATCATTATCTGTGATCGCTTAAAAGAAACGAAACAAAAGTTAGGTCTACTGACATCCAAATGAAACAAATTACTACAGTTGTGCACGACTAATATAAAATTAATTGTTCATTTAAAAATCGTACCACCAAATTTACAGAGTGACCGTGAGGAGTTCTCTATGTCCCATTCAAGTAGATGTTTGGTAGGTCTGCTAGTAACAGTCGTGTAATGCGTACGAATGTTGCTGGGGCGTTGACTAGCCCGAATGGTAGTTTACACCATTCGTATAATCCCCAAGGTGTTGCAAATACTGTCAAGTGTATGGAATCGTCAGTCATGGGTATTTGCCAATAGCCTTTGGTCATGTCAAGTTGTGTGAAGTATTTGTCGTGTGTCATCTGAGTCTATGTGGTCCACTATTGTTGTGCTTGCTGCAGTTTCGTCTTTGTCCTTGTCTCTGTTGTAATAGGGTCTTAACATGTTAATGTGGAATATTTTATGTTTGTTGTTCATTGCAATTTCGTAGTCCACTGTCGAGATTTGTCTCAGTACTTTGAACGGTCCTTGCCATGAGTCTGTCAAAAAATGTTTGTCACTTGGCAAAAGTAATAGTACGTCCTGTCCAGGTGTCAGTGTCATTGTCCTGTTTCCTCTGTTTGCATATTCTCTATAGATGAAACCAGTTTGTCTCAATGATTCTTTTGCTAATATGCAAGATCTCATGATCCTGTCACGTAAAGTTGTTACATGTTCATAAGGTGACAATGCTTTCTGATCATTTTCTAGTTCAGTTAACAAAGTGTGGTAAATTGATAATGGGCCCCGAGGTTTGGCTCGATATACTAGCTCAAATGGTGAAAACTCAGTAGTCGAATGAGGTATTTTTTGATAAGTGAGTATACATTTACAATACAACAATGAATATGTAGTAAGACATGACCATGATATTGTAGTCAAATAGTACAGAAATATCAACGCAACCATTGCGGTCTTTTGATTTAGTTTGTTCGGTTTCGATGTTTCTTGATCCTGTTGTAGATTTTGGTTTGCAGGTGTCAAATATGTTTGTGCTTTTATGAGGTTTTGTTTCCTCTCTAGGGGAGGTGTTGTAACAGAAGTTCTTAACTCTAATGCTTTTGTATGCTTTGTCTGAGAGTGCATTTCTGCAGCAATTTTTTCATTAGACACAATACCTTTACAGGAAGACGTTAAACAATCATGGGACATATCATTCACTTCTGGCAGGTTACCAACAATAATATCACAACATGGGTTAGATAATGCTGCGCATTTAACCTTGCCTGTTAGGAATGGTGTTTCAATATATGCCCATACAAGTGGGTATTTCTCAATGTTACCTGAGAAAGTTCTGCATGTCACATGTTTGCCTGTGTAGTCTGCAAGTAAGATAAAGTCTTTCTTTAAACCAATAAGAGTGCACCCGCTATCGCGTAAAACAGTGGCTACTTTGCCGTTCACATACCCTTGATGGATATTGAGCTTGCCTTTGGAGTCTATCACCAAATTGGCTTCCTCATTTGCAATAGGTATGGAGTGGCCGCAAGTTAACATGCCATCTTCATCAGAGCGGTTGCAGGTTGTACATTTTTCCAGATGGAAAACATCAATGGACTCTGCCGCATTAACTTGTTGATTTTCCACTAATTCTTCATCAGAGGAAGAGCTGTCAAACAATGCTGCGTTGGCTTTTCTGGTCATTTGTTTTCCTCTACAGGCATGGCGCCAGTGGCCGTACGATTTACAGAGAAAACATTTGGTTACACGTATGTAGCTCTTTCTCTCTCTGTCCTGCTTGTCTATATAGTTTTGCAAATATGTGAGATACCTAGGGTGGTTGTCACACATCTCACTTTCACTGTGATGTAAATTACAATATTTGCATTGATAGTTCTTGCTCACAGGTTGCCTAAAAGATTTCTGCCTGTTATAGGTACTTGGGTTTGACCTATCATAGGTAGCGGCTGCTACAAATTGTGTGTCTGTTAGTACATTAGAAAAACAATTTTTATTGGCCGTAAAGTACGCCGACCCACGCTTTTTTATTTTCTGCACTCTCTCACATTCACACTCTTGCAGAAATTTCGAAAAAGGAGGTGGTAGAGAAGAGATGATCTTGTCTCGTAGGATCAGATCTTTCTTTTTATCAAAATTGTTATCAACTTTACCTGATGATAACTACTTGCTAAATCATGTACTACTGAAATGTAGTCAGAGAACGTTTGTGTTGGTTTTGGAGCTATCTTATTAAACTGTTCTCTGTAGCCTGCTTCATCTAACAGGAAGTGTGCCATAATTTTGGCTTTTATATAATCTTTTCTTAAGTCTTTGGGAATGGTATCAATGACTTTTAGAAGTTCCCCAGATAAACTTCTCATATAAATGATATTCCATTCTGTCTCTGGGATCTGATAATGCTCCATTATCGTTTCAAAGTTTTGGATGAATGCTGCGATGCAGTCCCCAGTAGCGAAATTTTTACCGATCCCTTGGTACTTTTTATATTGATTCTCTTTTTCTTTCATGTCTAGCTTTTTAGATTCTTTATCTGCTGATGTTTCGGCCTCTAGCGGTTTAATCTTTAGTTGCATTTCCAGCTCTTCTCTTTTGCTCTGTGCAATAATCTCAGCTTTTCTTATCTCGGCCTCTGTTTCTGCCTGTTTGTTCTTAGCTTCTAATTCTAACTGTTTGTTTCTTGTTTCTAACACTGACTGTTTGGTTTTAGCCTCTCTTTCAGCAGCTCTGTCTTCCCTTTGGACATACTCTGCATATTTCGCCTCACTCCATTTTGTTAACTCATCTCCGGTTTTATTTAACTTTAGTCCGGACTCAATGAAATCGTTTAACGTAGACATGATAATTTTGTTATTTAGTTACGGTGAATTTATACAGGATAGTTATCAAATGTTAGTAAATACAATATGTGTATAATACAATAATTACAGAATAATTATACAGCTTAGGCCTGGACCTGTACAAAAGTATGTAAAAAAAAAATACTTAAGTGATACAGGAATTGTGAGCTCTGGACATATGTTGGCAAACTGCACCAGAGAGAAGCTGCTTGGTCTTCTACAGCCTGGAAAAATGACTTTTGTAGTGTACACTTTCGGATGAACAACCTGTTTACTTTTGGAGAGAGGAAATATTAGTATGTGTATGTTATGTGGTGTATGCGTTGTCAGCTAAATGTGATAGGTTTGTATGCCGTCAAGTATGTTTGTTTGGTCGTTGTGTCGTCAGTTCAGAATACCATTTCCAGTGTTACTTCTTTGCCAATGCTTTCTTTCGCTTCACAACTCTTTCACGTGTTATTCCGTTCACTAACTGTAACACGAACACACTTCTTCTACTCATGCTCACACCTTTGGTTCAACCTCTGACGAGCTACGCATGCTCATTCTCTTTAACATACACATTGTCTGATTTACACACTTCGTTCTATCTTTTTCAACCACAAGATCTTAATGTCCAAAGCCGGACGAGCTACCCACGTTCACACCTGTCAGAGTCCTGATTTGCAATCAATAAAGGCTCGTGGTAACTAACAGATGTGATAACAATCACTCACACAGAATGAATGTACATAACACACGGTGCCATCTCTCAACCCTTTAATCGCACTTCTCGCAAACAGCAATCACAATATATATATATATATATATATATATATATATATATATATATATATATATATATATATATATATATATATATATATATATAATACATCAATTCATGAATGCAGTATTACATACCATGCACTCAGTCATTCTATACTCAATAGGCTTTCTCTCATCTAGCGTCATCTCATACACTCAATACTGTGTACTGCTCTCGTTCCACGTCTGTCCAGTCCTACGGTCCAAGGCTGTCTGACCGCTAGCCGCAGTGAGCCAGTGTTGGTCCAGCTTTCTCCTTTCGTGGTCTCCGTGTACCACGCAGGCCCAGTCCCTGTTACTGCGTCGGAAGTATTACTGCAGTTCACGTACCCGTCATTGCCAGGCGCCCGTGACGAAGACCCGGGGAAGATTCTGACATATGGTGCACACAGAAAAGCAAGGAGCCTCAAATATTAAGGACCTAGTTCTACACCGCTGTTATCCATCCATCCATCATGTGCCATGCCGATAAGCGTGAGCGGTCATGTTTTGCCGTCTCGCTCGATCACCAGAGTCATGGATAAGCTCCGTGTTCCTGTCTTGACCATGCCATATGGCCAAGCCATCCAGGTATTTACTTCTCGGTCTTCTCCTTGGTCTGTTCCCTTCAACCTTGCCAGTTGTAACCAAGTTCTTCAAGTCATTTCTTCTCATAACACGCCCAAACAATTTTGACTGTCTACGTCTAATGACTCTAATCAGTTTATGATCTTCATTTGTTTCTTAAAGGACTTGTTCATTGGTTTTTCTGTCTGTCCATGGTATTCTTGCATTTTCCTCAGAAACCGCATTTCCACAGCCATCAGATATTTTTCAGCTTGACTGCTCATTGTCCACACTTCACATGCATACAAAAGTACAGGTTCTATGTAGCACTTCAACACTCTTTTTCTCGTTTCAATTAATATCTTTTTATTGGTCAGTATGTTATTCATTTTGCAACAGGCTACCTTCGCAATGGCAATTCTTGTTCTAATCTCTTCGAGGCATCTCCCATCAGATGTTATGACCATTCCGAGATAACTGTACCGATTAACTTGCCATTTACTCATATATCACATTGTGGTATTTCCTTCTTCCCAGTGACGACCATAATCTGTATCTTCTTACTATTCAATTCTAACCCGAGTTGTTCCCCGTGTGCAACAACCGCATCTACTAAATGTTGCAAGGCATGTTCATTGTCCGCAATCAAGACTGTATCATCTGCACATCTAATGTTATTGATGTATCTTCCCCCAATATTGATTCCTTCCTTATCTTCTATATTTCTGAAAATATTTTCACTGTACAGGGAAAACAGATCTGGAGACATTACACTTCCCTGTCTCATACCTCTTTTAATAGGTTGATATTGGCCTACATCATTATCAATTCTGATGGCAGCTTGTTGTTTCCAATATGTTTTTACAAGTCTAAGGTCGTTTCCATCAATTTGTAGATCTTCAAGAATCCTTATCATGTCGACATATCTCACTTTATCGAAAGCCTTTGTGTAGTCAATGAAACAAAGATATAGATCTTTGTTTACTTCTATAGAACGTTCAATTACTGTTCTCTGTACATACACAGCATTACTGTAGTAGTATAAGACGGGCTCCAGGATGCGTTCTGTGTGTGTGGAGGAAAACAATATTCCTCTGCAAAGGGCGATACCTCCTGATATCGCTAAGGGGTGCTAACTAGGTCGTATCTAAGGGAGATAATTCTAAGAAAAGACAATTCTTATGTTTCTAGGCAGATAACCATTTAAAGGGTGTATAATATTTTAACTAATTATATAACAAAATAAAATAAATAAACATGAAAACATGTAAAAAAGAAGACTGCGCATGGGGTGGGAATGGAGAGTGGGTGGGCGGGCGCTTGGGTTGCGGCTAGACGGTTCAAATTTAAACACTATCATCATAAGGTTACAAATGAAAACCTTAAAAAGTAAAGATGGTCGGTATTATTATATGTAGTGGGTATGGTTTAGTGAAATTCGTTGTTAAGGGTGGGTGGCGGTTGTTAGTGGTCTGTAGAGGGTCATAGTGGTTTAAACACTATCATCAAATGGGGTACAAATAAAAATCTTAAAAAAGTAAAGATGGCCGGTAGTTTTGGCTGTACTGGATATGGCTTAGTGAAATTCGTTGTTAAGGACGGACTACGTGTTTCTTTTTGTCTGCCTACCTGTCTGTATATCTACCTAAGAGTATATCTATCTATATGGCAGGCTGTATGAGTTTTTGTTCGTGTGTATATCTTCTTATTTGTCGTTGGCTTGTGTGTCTCTGTATGTGCATACTGCTCTGCTATCTCTCTGTCTGTTTGATATTTTGTCCACCAGTCTATATGACTGTGTATGCCTATAGGTGACTGATCACTCTAAGGCCTACAATGGTACTACAACGCCCGGCAACATGTAAACATATCAGCACGAGAGCGTGTGTATCACTGGGTGCGTATGTGATGCCATTCCGAGCATTTGACATAAGTATCATATATGTGTGAATGTTAGTATTATGACATGTGGCTACACATCGTCATTTCAGGAGCCTGAACCGAACCTGAAATTATATCTTATATGTTCTTATGTGTCATCACAACAACCATTAAGAAGATGGATTTTCAAATCTCGTGAATGAAGCTACTTAACTGCTTCTGGTTTTGTATATTTAAAACAAACTTTACTTACTAAAAGTAATAGTATATACGAGGTAATATTTAAAAAATAGAAGTTTTAAAGTGAAAAGTAAAGATCGCGGCACAGGTTAGGAGGTCGACATATCGACAACTTCGACGCATATTTAAGAATCCGGTCGTCAGAAGCCTTGGGTTTTCCCCACTATATATCTAATGAAAAGTGGTCGACTGTGTATTATAATGGCGGTTATTGCTGTCTGTAGTGAATGCGTCTGAAACACTATCATCATACCACTGACGATGTGTTAGAGATACAAAACGTGTCCTCAGGATGTGTGATGGTGTACAACCAGGCATATGATCACATGTCTAAGGGATACAACCTGACTACGTTCTCACTGGCTACAACCAGTCAAAGATGGCGGTGCTTCCTGTCACATAATAAGGACACAACTAGACCATATGCTCTCTGACTAAAGCTGGTCAAAGATGGTGAGAGCATCAAATGACACGTGGTTAAATGGCTACAACTAGACCACGTGCTCACTGTCTAAAGCCGGTCAAAGTAGCGGTGCTTCCTGTCACATGCATAAGGACAAAACCAGACCACGTGGGTCATAGTTATAGCCGCCCAAAAGTGGCGCTGCATTCGATCGAATATGTAGTGGTACATCCGAGACACGGGCTCACTGGCTAAAACCAGTAAAAGATGGCCCTACTTCCGATCACATGCATATTGGTGCAGCCAGTACACGTGGCCATGACACAACCGGTCAAAGATGGCGATAAATCCAGTGACATTCATAACGATACACGTGGAACACGTGGCTAAGGACTCAACCAGTCAAAGATGGCAGCAGGTTCAGCACTCTTGACAGGGTCAATAATCTGAGGAACGTGAGCTGTTCCGTGACGTTTCACAGATCTTGGTGGTACAATGACTGTTACCGTGTCAATTTTAACGGAGCCTGGGCAAAAACAGACAACACAGGTATTGCTTGGTTTTTTTACGAGTAGTTTAAATGACAACCGGATGCCGCTGACATTTACAGAGATGAAGGTGAAATGAGTAGAGGACACCATATGGTAACATGGCTGTGTATAGTTAGATCTACCAGATACTATGTAGTTTGCAGTATTTTAGTTTAAATAGGTAATAGCCGGTTCAACCGGTTGAATTACATTTGATAACTATAGTGTTCTTATTATTTCTGGTAATTAAATTTGTATTAGTTTGTTCATAATTATTGAGCAATTCTGATACTCATGAGAAGTTTTTTTCATTTTCATCAGGTATTTTTTCGATTCTGTATTCTGTAGATTAAATATTTTCTTGACCGTTTGCACAGTTGAAGGTAGAACTGTTCACACACTTTAAATTATTTTTATTTTGCTGTAAATTTGTAGTTCTCTAAATAAGGGCAGTTGAAGGTAGAACTTTTGGTAATGTATTTTTAATTCACCCCAACCAAATAAGCATCCCTTACAAGACCTCATTTGCATCGGTCCAGCAATCCCTTGCGGTTAAGTATTCGGTAGAGTGCTGGACCGATCGATGGATGTTTTGTTAAGTTGTTGGGCCCGTAGAGCCTTCACTGACGTCGAAGTACTCCGACAGTACACCAGTGAGGGCAATATGGATCCACAATTCCGACGACAGTGAGGGCCCACTGGGGCCCAAATACTAACAAAACATCCATCGATCGGTCCAGCAGTTCACTGAACACTTAACCTTTAAATTATGTGTATTTTGCTTTTAGTTCTCTATATAAGGGTGTTTATCCTACACTGTAAACAAATATGGCCACACTAATAAAAGTCTAACTACACAATGGTTGTGTGTGGTGTGTACTTCAGCATGGATGTTAATATTAGACGTTGGGTGTGTTAATGTTTGATGTTGAGTGTGTTAGTGTTGGACACTGGTTGTGTTAATGTTGGACACTGAGTGTTTTAATGTTAGACATAGGATAATACAACAGTGAAGAATCTGGAAGTATTGATACTTTTATTCAGAAGAGGAATGTGAGAATCGCATGGGCAGAGGGAGAAAACAAGCGAGCTAATATCAAGAGGCTCCACGTCATTGCACAGCGTTCTATCCCACATTGCGCGGTCTTCTTTCTGGAAAGAGTTAGTTAGCCGACAGATCATACTTATTGCACATCGAACCATTCAGTCCATAGGTGCTCGGATCCCCTCCATCAGGTAAATCCCGCAGAGTGTAGGTGCTCACAACACCAGTCCCATGTTGGTTTATTAATCTTCTTTGGATTTCGGCGTAGTATTCTTGTCTAGCCACGCCTCTTTTAATTTGCTGTTCTCGTAGTCTGATCATGGTTGTAGATTTACACTGATCACTTGGTTATCGCAAACGTCTTAATTCTCATAGAGCATTCAGTATGTCAGCCTGATCCATGATTCGTCCGCCCTTCACTGAAGAAGAAGAAGAAGAAGAAGAAGAAGAAGAAGAAGAAGAAGAAGAAGAAGAAGAAGAAGAAGAAGAAGAAGAAGAAGAAGCCTCCTGTATCAACTCCTAAGATGTTCATTAAGGCGGGGAGTGGGTAATTTTCCTGTCAAGCTGCCGTCATCTCATCTGCGGTGATGAAAAAAGAAATAATCTGAATCAAGGGTTAACAATCTTCCCGGTTGTCGCCCTTGTTGAGCGGCAATTATTCGTGACACCGATCCCGACAAACTTCCCCTTGGATGGATTCCCTTCGCCATCTCACCTGTGATCAAACACCAGGTGGTCCTATTTTTAGCTTATTTACAACTTCAGCCGTTGACAATTTTTCACAATGAGAAGGAGCAAAGTGGAGAATTGTTAGTTCTAGAAATCAGGATGTGTCAATCCCTGTATTGGTTTTGCAGGATGTTTCTCGCTGAACAGAATATATTATGTTACAAACTGGAACCGTCAGGCTCAATATTCTAATAATAAATGTGACCAATAATGTTAAATATTTCAGTTAAAGTATTATCCTTTTATTCCCTTCATATAATGTTGCACACTGCCCTATGCACTTGACATGATACCGAGGAATGTGCTAGGCAATAAGTCGTGGAACCAGTGTTGCCATTGTGACGCTTTTCGCACTAAATTTGGTGCTTGTTCATGTCATGTAGTGCCAATATTTTGCATTTAGCGCGGCCGCGCTAATTTGGTGCCTCACAACTTTTTTATTTTTTACCGGGGGGGGGGGGGGGGGGGGGGTTTGGGGTGCTTTTTTTGGGTGGGTAAAAGTTACTTAAAAAATCATTTTTGGGGACACTAAAAAGCCGAATTTGAACTGAAGCGAGGGAGTAAAACAGTCTTAGTACATTACCGTGCAATATTCAAGTAAGTTAATTCCCTTTAATACGATTTAGTTGAAGTGATTGACTGCAACGCGCAGGCAATATGCAATGCGTTAAAAGATTGTTTAATCAAGAATGGACTTGAGTTGTAAAGATTAGTTGCACTCGCCACTGACAATGCATCTGTCATGACAGGTGTAAACAATGGAGTATATACAAAACTTAAAATCCGTAGTTCCTCATCTGGTACTAGTTAGGTGTGTATGTCATTCCCTTCAGCTGGCAGTGTCACAGGCTGCAGCTGCTTGTCTGCCCAGGAACATAGAGTTCATGATTAGAGAAACATATAACTGGTTTTCTCACTCAAGTCTTCGTCAAGCAAAGTACAGGGAGCTTTTTGCTTTATTAAATGATGGACAACATCCGCTGAAGGTTGTTCAATTAAGCCAGACACGATGGATGTCCATTCAATCTGCCATTGTCAGAATATTGCAGCAGTGGGTCGAGCTCAGAACTCATTTTGATAGAGCAAGACTCAACGAGCGCTGTTATACAGCAGACCTTCTACATTCTATGTTTAGCGACATGAAAATCTATGTGTATCTCATATTTCTCAAGCATATTCTAGGAGAAGTTCAAAGTGTGAATAAGAAATTCGAAGCAGATATACAGGATCCAACAAAACTACTCAGCGATCTTGTCCAACTTACTGATTCTATCAGTTCAAACATTGTTGTTCCTGGGGGGGGGGGGGGGGGGGGGGGAATAACAGAAAGTGATGCTATTCAAGATTATTTAGATAGTAATCCCAATCTAGGTTATGAGTTTGAGAAAGAAATAGCAGGCTACACATCCCTGTCGCTCACCTTTCGTAATAGATTGACCTACTTCATCATCAAACCCTATGTCAGTTTGTTGCGTCCTATTTTTTCATGAATCTAATGTTTTCCCCATCAATTTGTATATCTTCATGCATATCTATCATGTTGACATGTCTTACTTTATCGAAATTCTTTGTGCAGTCAATAAAGCAAAGATGTATATCTTTGTTTACTTCTATAGAACGTTCAATTACTGTTTGTAGCATATACACAGCATTTACTGTGCCCTTGCCTTCTACAAACCCACATTGTTCTTCTCCCATTTCGGGTTGTATTTTCTTCCTCACTGTTTGCATGATAATTCTTAGCAAAATCTTCGTGATGTGACTCATTGTACTAATTGTTCGATGTTGATCACATTCCAAGACTCCAGATTTCTTTGGGATTGCAATAAATACATTATTTCTTAATTCAGGAGGGATATCTCGAGTATTATATATTGTGGTCAGCAGTCTGGTGACTTGATCTATTCCAATTCTTCTAAGGCAGGGGTGGGCAAACTTTTCGTCCGGAGGGCCGCATTGACAAATGTAAAGCTATTGGCGGGCCGCATATATATATATATATATATATATATATATATATATATATATATATATATATATATATATATATATATATATATATATATATATATATATATCCATTTTGTTTACAGCAATCTATCACAATAAGTAATTACTAATTATTTATAGGTTATTAAGCAGTATAAATAACTAATTATTGCAATTTTATTTTACTTATACACTTATACATTATATTTGACAATATGGACAAAACCTTATACTAATTTGTTAACACTATTTTACAACTTGTTATTATAACAAGTATTCTTTATTATCTATCAATAGCTTTAATTTAGACACACAGCAACTACATTGTCACTACAGTTATTGATTTCTAATGAGATGTATATAACTGCTTGCAATTTTTGACAATATTCTTGAAATCTGGAGCAAGTTTACTTGTTGAAATTCGCATGACAGCATGCAAATTGCAGTCCGACACTAAAGACCTATTCTTAGATTTGTTGATCTTCAAGCAAGAGAATGCTTGTTCGCAAATGTATGTTGATCCAAATAATGATAAAAGTTTAGCTGCAAAGTTGGGAAATGATTCTTGTGATAAAGATCCATAGAAATCCAGCAAACCATCTGTCTTGAATTTCTCTTTCAGGTCGTGATCTGCTTGTAAGTCAAGCAGCTCCAACTGTATGTCCTCTGTGGCTGTATCAGCTTCTGCACTAAAAGGTGAACTGAGAATATTAAACTATGCTCTAATTTCTTGAAATCTTTGAATCTTCATCCAAATTCTTCAATCAATGCATCTAATTGGGTTTTGTATTTTTCAGTTATTTCACCAGAAATGGTTTCTTGTTTCAGCAAACGGAAGTGACATAATCTTTTTTCACTTGCTTGTCTGGAGAACAGTGAGCGTTTTGCCTGAAATGATTTTACATATACATACAATTCATGTGCAAACACACCATTGCCCTGAAGTTTGACATTCAGTTCATTTAACTTATCCATAACTTCAATGGCAAACATAAAGTCTAACTGCCACTCTTTATTGACAATGTTAGTGTAATCGTCTGGCGCGATACATGATGATGATAATGTTACCAGTACCAGCATCCCTTGCAGTGCCCTGGGGTACGATGGGAAGCCGCTCTGGAAGCGAGGATAAATAGAGGCGCGTGTCAGTTTCCCGGTCTCTCCAAACCAGACAACCGTGGCCGAAGGAGCGATTATGTAGATCGCTGTAGTATAGAATAGGGAGGCTTTAACCAGCCTTCCCCAGTCACTGGACCAGAGCAGGGAGTCACAAATGCCTCTAGATTTAACCATGACTGGCTTGTGTGGCCCACACACGAGGACCGAGGAAATCCATCAAAATAACTGGCATTTTGTAAGCCCACTCTTGGTAGTGACCCCTGGCCATGTTTGTGGTTTGTAGAGCAAACTTGAGCCCCGGCTCTGGTTAATGTCGTAGGCCACTCACATCCCCTTCGTATACCCTTCGTATACCTGTTTATGCGTGTTTATGCCACTATATCTCTGCTGTTAGGGTTATAGTTTTGTTACTCGTTATGTTATGGTTTTTCGCTGTATCTGGTCCCAGTCGACTTATGTGATGCGGGTGTCTTGTGTGGGTATTGAGGGTGCCCTTCGACTCAACTGAACATGATTGAGGTCTCACTGTCATTTAGAGACCGCCCCTGTAGTCAGTGCTAGGCAGCAGTTATCTCTAACTGTGGGATTTCAGATTCCCATTTCTGTATGTACCAACTGTCCATGAGTCCTGAGATGATTACAATAGAGAGTCCATACCTGCTGTTACCCTTGTTGTTTACGTTGAGGCTCTGTTTTTGCCATGTCCTTGTTGGTTTGTAAAGATGGGTACCTAGTCATGTGCATAGCGATGTTAGGCAGCAGTGATTACTGTGGGAACATAGGTTCCCATTTCTGTATATGTCAGTTATGTGACATGTCCAGGATGCCTGTTTGTCACTAAACCATGCAGTTCTGTCAATAAAAACCTAATTTTGTTGTTCTTAATTTGTTTTGTTTAGTCTGTAGTTTGTTGTGTAAACTCATTGATCCTGTTACAGTCCAGCAGTGTAATCTTCTGTCTGGGGTGTACAACAGTACATCCCCCGCCCTAAGAACTCCTGGAATCTTCTGTCTAAATTCTACCCCTTTTCTTGTTAACAGAGGAGGATATACACAGTGCTCTTTCTCTATTTCTCCTTATTGTCCTTTTCTTCTCTGGCCCATTAAAAGTCAGTGTTGCGCTTCTTTGTCTTTGAGCACTTAAGTATAGGAAATTACATCTTCCTGTCCTTGATATTTCCACTCCTATGACAAGTGGCGAGCCTCGGCCTGGATTGTTTGGCGGCCTTTAGATTATCTTGTTGGTGTCTGTTCCAGTCTTCAATGATTCTTTTAGGTGGTAGTTCCATGTTTTTTTTTTTTTTGGCTTTTTGGGGGTGTGAGAGGTCCCTGGCCAAAGACATTAACTGGGTTCAGGTTTTTTTCCCCAAGTCTCCAAGAAGCACAGCATTGAGAGAAGAGCCTCCAGACCTACACCACATCTCAAGTCGTCGAAATTAAAGGTGACCTTATTCCATGTTTAGGGAACCGAAGTTTCCCACCCAGCCGGCACTCAGTCTGAGTCCGCTGGTATAAATTAAGAGTGAGAAAACAACGAAGGTCACCAAACTTTAGCTATAAAGTCTTTTGGAATATGCATAGTATATTCCTACTGAAACCATCAAGCTTTACTCAGAAAGCTACAGAGGTGGTTGACGACTCCATGAGAGCAGAATGCTCCCCACATTCAATAGAGGCTGGGGCTGTGCTTGTCCAAGAGAAAAATTCTGTTGATTCTTTTGGGAGAACAGTTGTGGACTGTTCATGCGACTGATTTCAGCAGTGCCAACATCTGGGGCCATCCATAGAAGTACCTTTCCCTTGTTTGTCTGGAAGAGGGGACATCAGAAATCCATCCCACCAGTGTGTCCCACCAGCAGCAGAGCGCTGGACATCCATATTCAATCCCCACCTGGTGGCACCATCACCTGAGATCATCGAGGGGGATGTTTCCCTTATTGTGCATCAGTTCACCATGTCCGTTTGAAGTGACAGATGACAATGTTACCTGTGGTGATAAGAAAATCATTTCCTTATAGGCGGAAGCAGAGGAGTTAATACTAGCGTGTTCGTCCATGTTCATGATGTCATGGGTGGACATATTGAGTGTTGCGGGTCGAGTGAACAGTGATTTCCTATATTTCCCCCGTGCATAGAAAATTTAAAAGCGACACATAATAGACATTCAGTGAGAAGAAATAGCATCCAGCGAGAATCATCGAGCAGTGAATGAACTGATTTCCTATATTTCCCCTGTGCATAAGACAATTCAAAAGAGACACATAATAGTGGGAGGAAACGATATCCAGTGAGCATCATCAGACAGAAACATTCGTTATATATTTCTGCGACACACTTTATGGACAAATAATTAATTACTAGTTAATTATTTTGTGTCATGCAATATTAATTCGAATTAGGAATCCCCACAGAAAGTGAGTCTAAGACGCCATGTCTTCCAGCATGTTTTGTTTTGCTTTGTTTTTTTTTCCCATGTACAGGTATTTTCCTACCCCGCTTCATTTGGGTACCATGGCGACAACTGAGAAATTACTGACTCATCCCATGGAACTGGTGGATGCGGCTGGCTGAAGCGGGGCTACCAGAATCAGACCGGGAAAACAAAAACTGGGTTTGCCTGCATAGTCATGGGAATTATATTTTTTTTCAGTGGCAGGGAATGTCTGCATCTTGGTTTGCAGGTGATCTAGTGGATAGCATGCATGTTATTCCGGTCATTGTTGTTTTTGGGTTACAAGTAGGGATTGTAAATTTAAGGGGATGCCTGTGTGAAATTTTTTTTGGTGCCCCTACGTATTGCATCCATGGAGCTAAGTGTTGATGTTGATGTCAGGGTTGCTAGTTTATTTTGTATGCAGACTGCATATTCCTCATGGCCACTCATAAGATATGGTATTATCTTTTGTCAGGGACTGATTTTTTTAAAAATTGTCACTGATGTATGTTTTTAAGGCAGGTTCAGAAAATATAACTGGTGACAATTTTACGCTGAGAGGTTTAAGTCCCATGGTGAAACCCCCTTAATTGATTGTTTACTTAAATAGCCCTAGTGTTTTGTCTAAACCCTAAGGGTCTAGAGTATTCGACGAGGGACCGTCGAAAAATTGGGGGTGTGATGTGTAATCGTCTGGCGCGATACATGATGATGATAATGTTACCAGTACCAGCATCCCTTGCAGTGCCCTGGGGTACGATGGGAAGCCGCTCTGGAAGCGAGGATAAATAGAGGCGCGTGTCAGTTTCCCGGTCTCTCCAAACCAGACAACCGTGGCCGAAGGAGCGATTATGTAGATCGCTGTAGTATAGAATAGGGAGGCTTTAACCAGCCCTCCCCAGTCACTGGACCAGAGCAGGGAGTCACAAATGCCTCTAGATTTAACCATGACTGGCTTGTGTGGCCCACACACGAGGACCGAGGAAATCCATCAAAATAACTGGCATTTTGTAAGCCCACTCTTGGTAGTGACCCCTGGCCATGTTTGTGGGTTGTAGAGCAAACTTGAGCCCCGGCTCTGGTTAATGTCGTAGGCCACTCACATCCCCTTCGTATACCTGTTTATGCGTGTTTATGCCACTATATCTCTGCTGTTAGGGTTATAGTTTTGTTACTCGTTATGTTATGGTTTTTCGCTGTATCTGGTCCCAGTCGACTTATGTGATGCGGGTGTCTTGTGTGGGTATTGAGGGTGCCCTTCGACTCAACTGAACATGATTGAGGTCTCACTGTCATTTAGAGACCGCCCCTGTAGTCAGTGCTAGGCAGCAGTTATCTCTAACTGTGGGATTTCAGATTCCCATTTCTGTATGTACCAACTGTCCATGAGTCCTGAGATGATTACAATAGAGAGTCCATACCTGCTGTTACCGTTGTTGTTTACGTTGAGGCTCTGTTGTTGCCATGTCCTTGTTGGTTTGTGGAGATGGGTACCTAGTCATGTGCGTAGCGATGTTAGGCAGCAGTGATTACTGTGGGAACATAGGTTCCCATTTCTGTATATGTCAGTTATGTGACATGCCAGGATGCCTGTTTGTCACTAAACCATGCAGTTCTGTCAATAAAAACCTAATTTTGTTGTTCTTAATTTGTTTTGTTTAGTCTGTAGTTTGTTGTGTAAACTCATTGATCCTGTTACAGTCCAGCAGTGTAATCTTCTGTCTGGGGTGTACAACAGTACATCCCCCGCCCTAAGAACTCCTGGAATCTTCTGTCTAAATTCTACCCCTTTTCTTGTTAACAGAGGAGGATATACACAGTGCTCTTTCTCTATTTCTCCTTATTGTCCTTTTCTTCTCTGGCCCATTAAAAGTCAGTGTTGCGCTTCTTTGTCTTTGAGCACTTAAGTATAGGAAATTACATCTTCCTGTCCTTGATATTTTCCCTCCTATGACAAGTGGCGAGCCTCGGCCTGGATTGTTTGGCGGCCTTTAGATTATCTTGTTGGTGTCTGTTCCAGTCTTCAATGATTCTTTTAGGTGGTAGTTCCATGTTGATGTTTTTTTTTGGCTTTTTTGGGGTGTGAGAGGTCTCTGGCCAAAGACATTAACTGGGTTCAGGTTTTTTTCCCCAAGTCTCCAAGAAGCACAGCATTGAGAGAAGAGCCTCCAGACCTACACCACATCTCAAGTCGTCGAAATTAAAGGTGACCTTATTCCATGTTTAGGGAACCGAAGTTTCCCACCCAGCCGGCACTCAGTCTGAGTCCGCTGGTATAAATTAAGAGTGAGAAAACAACGAAGGTCACCAAACTTTAGCTATAAAGTCTTTTGGAATATGCATATATATTCCTACTGAAACCATCAAGCTTTACTCAGAAAGCTACAGAGGTGGTTGACGACTCCATGAGAGCAGAATGCTCCCACATTCAATAGAGGCTGGGGCTGTGCTTGTCCAAGAGAAAAATTCTGTTGATTCTTTTGGGAGAACAGTTGTGGACTGTTCATGCGACTGATTTCAGCAGTGCCAACATCTGGGGCCATCCATAGAAGTACCTTTCCCTTGTTTGTCTGGAAGAGGGGACATCAGAAATCCATCCCACCAGTGTGTCCCACCAGCAGCAGAGCGCTGGACATCCATATTCAATCCCCACTGGTGGCACCATCACCTGAGATCATCGAGGGGGATGTTTCCCTTATTGTGCATCAGTTCACCATGTCCGTTTGAAGTGACAGATGACAATGTTACCTGTGGTGATAAGAAAATCCTTTCCTTATAGGCGGAAGCAGAGGAGTTAATACTAGCGTGTTCAGTCCATGTTCATGATGTCATGGGTGGACATATTGAGTGTTGCGGGTCGAGTGAACAGTGATTTCCTATATTTCCCCCGTGCATAGAAAATTTAAAAGCGACACATAATAGACATTCAGTGAGAAGAAATAGCATCCAGCGAGAATCATCGAGCAGTGAATGAACTGATTTCCTATATTTCCCCTGTGCATAAGACAATTCAAAAGAGACACATAATAGTGGGAGGAAACGATATCCAGTGAGCATCATCAGACAGAAACATTCGTTATATATTTCTGCGACACACTTTATGGACAAATAATTAATTACTAGTTAATTATTTTGTGTCATGCAATATTAATTCGAATTAGGAATCCCCACGCACAGAAAGTGAGTCATAAGACGCCATGTCTTCCAGCATGTTTGTTTTGCTTTGTTTTTTTTCCCATGTACAGGTATTTTCCTACCCCGCTTCATTTGGGTACCATGGTGACAACTGAGAAATTACTGACTCATCCCATGGAACTGGTGGATGCTGCTGGCTGAAGCGGGGCTACCAGAATCAGACCGGGAAAACAAAAACTGGGTTTGCCTGCATAGTCATGGGAATTATATTTTTTTCAGTGGCAGGGAATGTCTGCATCTTGGTTTGCAGGTGATCTAGTGGATAGCATGCATGTTATTCCGGTCATTGTTGTTTTTGGGTTACAAGTAGGGATTGTAAATTTAAGGGGATGCCTGTGTGAAATTTTTTTTGGTGCCCCTACGTATTGCATCCATGGAGCTAAGTGTTGATGTTGATGTCAGGGTTGCTAGTTTATTTTGTATGCAGACTGCATATTCCTCATGGCCACTCATAAGATATGGTATTATCTTTTGTCAGGGACTGATTTTTTTAAAATTGTCACTGATGTATGTTTTTAAGGCAGGTTCAGAAAATATAACTGGTGACAATTTTACGCTGAGAGGTTTAAGTCCCATGGTGAAACCCCCTTAATTGATTGTTTACTTAAATAGCCCTAGTGTTTTGTCTAAACCCTAAGGGTCTAGAGTATTCGACGAGGGACCGTCGAAAAATTGGGGGTGTGATGTGTAATCGTCTGGCGCGATACATGATGATGATAATGTTACCAGTACCAGCATCCCTTGCAGTGCCCTGGGGTACGATGGGAAGCCGCTCTGGAAGTGAGGATAAATAGAGGCGCGTGTCAGTTTCCCGGTCTCTCCAAACCAGACAACCGTGGCCGAAGGACCGATTATGTAGATCGCTGTAGTATAGAATAGGGAGGCTTTAACCAGCCTTCCCCAGTCACTGGACCAGAGCAGGGAGTCACAAATGCCTCTAGATTTAACCATGACTGGCTTGTGTGGCCCACACACGAGGACCGAGGAAATCCATCAAAATAACTGGCATTTTGTAAGCCCACTCTTGGTAGTGACCCCTGGCCATGTTTGTGGTTTGTAGAGCAAACTTGAGCCCCGGCTCTGGTTAATGTCGTAGGCCACTCACATCCCCTTTCGTATACCCTTCGTATACCTGTTTATGCGTGTTTATGCCACTATATCTCTGCTGTTAGGGTTATAGTTTTGTTACTCGTTATGTTATGGTTTTTCGCTGTATCTGGTCCCAGTCGACTTATGTGATGCGGGTGTCTTGTGTGGGTATTGAGGGTGCCCTTCGACTCAACTGAACATGATTGAGGTCTCACTGTCATTTAGAGACCGCCCCTGTAGTCAGTGCTAGGCAGCAGTTATCTCTAACTGTGGGATTTCAGATTCCCATTTCTGTATGTACCAACTGTCCATGAGTCCTGAGATGATTACAATAGAGAGTCCATACCTGCTGTTACCGTTGTTGTTTACGTTGAGGCTCTGTTGTTGCCATGTCCTTGTTGGTTTGTGGAGATGGGTACCTAGTCATGTGCGTAGCGATGTTAGGCAGCAGTGATTACTGTGGGAACATAGGTTCCCATTTCTGTATATGTCAGTTATGTGACATGCCAGGATGCCTGTTTGTCACTAAACCAGAGCCGGGGCTCAAGTTTGCTCTACAAACCACAAACATGGCCAGGGGTCACTACCAAGAGTGGGCTTACAAAATGCCAGTTATTTTGATGGATTTCCTCGGTCCTCGTGTGTGGGCCACAAAAGCCAGTCATGGTTAAATCTAGAGGCATTTGTGACTCCCTGCTCTGGTCCAGTGACTGGGGAAGGCTGGTTAAAGCCTCCCTATTCTATACTACAGCGATCTACATAATCGGTCCTTCGGCCACGGTTGTCTGGTTTGGAGAGACCGGGAAACTGACACGCGCCTCTATTTATCCTCGCTTCCAGAGCGGAATCCCATCGTACCCCAGGGCACTGCAAGGGATGCTGGTACTGGTAACATTATCATCATCATGTATCGCGCCAGACGATTACACATCACACCCCCAATTTTTTGACGGTCCCTCGTCGAATACTCTAGACCCTTAGGGTTTAGACAAAACACTAGGGCTATTTAAGTAAACAATCAATTAAGGGGGTTTCACTATGGGACTTACACCTCTCAGCGTAAAATTGTCACCAGTTATATTTTCTGAACCTGCCTTAAAAACATACATCAGTGACAATTTTTAAAAAAATCAGTCCCTGACAAAAGATAATACCATATCTTATGAGTGGCCATGAGGAATATGCAGTCTGCATACAAAATAAACTAGCAACCCTGACATCAACATCAACACTTAGCTCCATGGATGCAATACGTAGGGGCACCAAAAACAATTTCACACAGGCATCCGCTTAAATTTACAATCCCTACTTGTAACCCAAAAACAACAATGACCGGAATAACATGCATGCTATCCACTAGATCACCTGCAAACCAAGATGCAGACATCCCTGCCACTGAAAAAAAATATAATTCCCATGACTATGCAGGCAAACCCAGTTTTTGTTTTCCCGGTCTGATTCTGGTAGCCCCGCTTCAGCCAGCCGCATCCACCAGTTCCATGGGATGAGTCAGTAATTTCTCAGTTGTCACCATGGTACCCAAATGAAGCGGGGTAGGAAAATACCTGTACATGGGAAAAAAACAAAGCAAAACAAACATGCTGGAAGACGTGGCGTCTTAGACTCACTTTCTGTGCGTGGGGATTCCTAATTCGAATTAATATTGCATGACACAAAATAATTAACTAGTAATTAATTATTTGTCCATAAAGTGTGTCGCAGAAATATATAACGAATGTTTCTGTCTGATGATGCTCACTGGATATCGTTTCCTCCCACTATTGTGTGTCTCTTTTGAATTGTCTTATGCACAGGGGAAATATAGGAAATCAGTTCATTCACTGCTCGATGATTCTCGCTGGATGCTATTTCTTCTCACTGAATGTCTATTATGTGTCGCTTTTTAATTTTCTGTGCACGGGGGAAATATAGGAAATCACTGTTCACTCGACCCGCAACACTCAATATGTCCACCCATGACATCATGAACATGGACGAACACGCTAGTATTAACTCCTCTGCTTCCGCCTATAAGGACAGGATTTTCTTATCACCACAGGTAACATTGTCATCTGTCACTTCAAACGGACATGGTGAACTGATGCACAAACAGGGAAACATCCCCCTCGATGATCTCAGGTGATGGTGCCACCATTGGGGATTTAATATGGATGTCCAGCGCTCTGCTGCTGGGACGCACTGGTGGGATGGATTTCTGATGTCCCCTCTTCCAGACAAACAAGGGAAAGGTACTTCTATGGATGGCCCCAGATGTTGGCACTGCAGAAATCTGTCGCATGAACAGTCCACAACTGTTCTCCCAAAAGAATCAACAGAATTTTTCTCTTAGACAAGCACAGCCCCAGCCTCTATTGAATGTGGGAGCATTCTGCTCACATGGAGTCGTCAACCACCTCTGTAGCTTTCTGAGTAAAGCTTGATGGTTTCAGTAGGAATATATATATGCATATTCCAAAAGAATTTATAGCTAAAGTTTGGTGACCTTCGTTGGAGTGTTCGCACTCTTAATATATACCAGCGGACTCAGACTGAGTGCCGGCTGGGTGGGAAACTTCGGTTCCCTAAACATGGAATAAGGTCACCTTTAATTTCGACGACTTGAGATGTGGTGTAGGTCTGGAGGCTCTTCTCTCAATGCTGTGCTTCTTGGAGACTTGGGGGAAAAAACCTGAACCCAGTTAATGTCTTTGGCCAGGGACCTCTCACACCCCCAAAAAGCCACAAAAAAAAAACATCAACATGGAACTACCACCTAAAAGAATCATTGAAGACTGGAACAGAGACCAACAAGATAATCTAAAGGCCGCCAAACAATCCAGGCCGAGGCTCGCCACTTGTCATAGGAGGGAAAATATCAAGGACAGGAAGATGTAATTTCCTATACTTAAGTGCTCAAAGATAAAGAAGCGCAACACTGACTTTTAATGGGCCAGAGAAGAAAAGGACAATAAGGAGAAATAGAGAAAGAGCACTGTGTATATCCTCCTCTGTTAACAAGAAAAGGGGTAGAATTAAGACAGAAGATTCCAGGAGTTCTTAGGGCGGGGGATGTACTGTTGTACACCCCAGACAGAAGATTACACTGCTGGACTGTAACAGGATCAATGAGTTTACACAACAAACTACAGACTAAACACAACAAATTAAGAACAACAAAATTAGGTTTTTATTGACAGAACTGCATGGTTTAGTGACAAACAGGCATCCTGGCATGTCACATAACTGACATATACAGAAATGGGAACCTATGTTCCCACAGTAATCACTGCTGCCTAACATCGCTACGCACATGACTAGGTACCCATCTCCACAAACCAACAAGGACATGGCAACAACAGAGTCTCAACGTAAACAACAACGGTAACAGCAGGTATGGACTCTCTATTGTAATCATCTCAGGACTCATGGACAGTTGGTACATACAGAAATGGGAATCTGAAATCCCACAGTTAGAGATAACTGCTGCCTAGCACTGACTACAGGGGCGGTCTCTAAATGACAGTGAGACCTCAATCATGTTCAGTTGAGTCGAAGGGCACCCTCAATACCCACACAAGACACCCGCATCACATAAGTCGACTGGGACCAGATACAGCGAAAAACCATAACATAACGAGTAACAAAACTATAACCCTAACAGCAGAGATATAGTGGCATAAACAGGTATACGAAGGGTATACGAAAGGGGATGTGAGTGGCCTACGACATTAACCAGAGCCGGGGCTCAAGTTTTCTCTACAAACCACAAACATGGCCAGGGGTCACTACCAAGAGTGGGCTTACAAAATGCCAGTTATTTTGATGGATTTCCTCGGTCCTCGTGTGTGGGCCACACAAGCCAGTCATGGTTAAATCTAGAGGCATTTGTGACCCCCTGCTCTGGTCCAGTGACTGGGGAAGGCTGGTTAAAGCCTCCCTATTCTATACTACAGCGATCTACATAATCGCTCCTTCGGCCAAGGTTGTCTGGTTTGGAGAGACCGGGAAACTGACACGCGCCTCTATTTATCCTCGCTTCCAGAGCGGCTTCCCATCGTACCCCAGGGCACTGCAAGGGATGCTGGTACTGGTAACATTATCATCATCATGTATCGCGCCAGACGATTACATTAGTATTAAATTCACATGCAATGCCCTTCATCTCTAGGAACATCACTATATTTCTTCTCTGTGTTCCCACACTCGCCTCAACACCTTGCCGAGACTCAGCCATCGAACATTGGTGTGGTTTAGGACATCGGAATGTTCAGCTTCCAGATCGTCAAGTAATGACTTGAACTGTCTGTGATTAAGTCCCCCTTGATCTGATGAGGTTGATGACACTGACAACAAGGTCAATAACATGTTTGATATTCAAAACAGTTTTACACAGACTTTCTTGAGGAATCACACAGTGAAGTGGTAATAATGTGTGGTCTGGATATTCTGCTTTAATCTTATCACTTATCAACTTTACCAGACCTACATTTTTTCCAGTCAAAGCACGAGCTCCGTCACTTGTAACACTTGCCATCTTGTTCCAAACTAACCCAGTTCTTTCACAACAGTTAGTAACAGCATTGAATATATCATGGCCTGTGGTTGTCTTTGAGTGACTCAACACTCAGTAACTCTTCAGTGAGTTTGAAAGACGTGTGTATTCCACGTATAAATATCAATAATTGGGGAGCATCATGTACATCGGTACTCTCATCCAATGCAAGAGAGTACCACAAAAATTGTTTACTTGCATCTTGAAGTTTATGCATCAAATTGTCACTGATCTTGTCAACACGCCTGACCATAGTTCTCCTTGATAAAGCAATGTTGTCAAATCTATTTTTTTTCTTTTCTGGACACATAATGTTTGCTGCATCTAGCAACCATTCCTTGATGAACTCGCCGTCAGAAAATGGCTTGTTCTGTTTTACAGGTCTGTGTGACAGCACAAGACTAGCTTCAGTTGCAGCATCTTGAATTGAAGACTGTTTAGTGAAAACAGTTTGCTGTTTCTCCAAAGTTTTCACCAACTCACGGCATTTCCTTTCCTTCTCTTCGGTCGTTAAATTGTATCCGAAATTGGAATGTTAATGTCTTTGTAAATTGTACTCCTTGAAGACAGCCACTGACTCACGACACATAAGCAAACTGATTTGCTACCACCTTTTATAAAACAGTACTTAGTTGTCCATTCATCATTAAAAACACGGCATACATCTTGAATCTTACGTTTGTTGTTGACACTCATCATAACGGTACATGAAATTCTGTAAAATTCAACAAAATAACTTAAAAACGAATAAAACATTTTTATTTTTAACTGCCCTCGCGGGCCGCATAAAATCACTTGGCGGGCCGTAATTTGCCCACCCCTGTTCTAAGGCATTAATCATTTCGGTTGTGATGTTATCTGAACTGGGGGTCTTGCCAGTTTTCATATGGTTAAGAACATTCCGAACCTCCATCTTCAAAATTGGCTTTCCTTCATTAATAATTCGAACATCATACTGTTCATCTCTGTTATCATCATAAAGAAGTCATAGATATGTTTAAACCAAGCAGATCGAGTCTAAATGAGCAAGTAAAGTAAATGGAATTTTATGGCAAGTGCAAAAGTTCAAATATCTAGAAACGTGGATAACATCAGATGAAAGATGCATTTCAGAGTTATAGTCGAATATGACAAGGAAAAGCTTCGTTTTATCAAACGAAAACTATGTTATGTAATACGTCCTTGACATTGGAAATTAGAAAAATAACATTTGCAAGTTACATTGAACAATTTCTAACATATGGCTGCAAATCATGGAGAATTATTCAAGCAAACAAGAATCCCCGGTGGATTTCGAGATATTTTGGGGCCACATTAGGAGAAGACGTATACTGGATCATGTGATAGCTAGAAATATTTGTGGAAAGAGAGATATAGGAAGACAGCGAGATAAAATTCTTGACAATATTGTGTCATGTCACGGCGGGGAGGGGGGAGGGGGGAAGTCATCACACAGTTGATCCATGTGATCCATGTGATCCATGCCGTTGGAGATCACAAGATGTGATGACGCATGATCGACCACGCCAGTCAGCAGGGCACTTGATGACGATCCCTTTCTTTAATTCCCAATATTTCTTTTCTTCCGCCAGCCACATTACAATGACTTGTGTCTTATTATTCAAGGTGATGTCATTTTTCTTAGCTGTTCTGATATTTCTTGTTTTATTTTCCCTTGACTGGCTACCAAGATGCTGCCTAGGCATAATGTTTGTTTTTTATGTTATAACCATCAACTATACAAACATTAGCATACTTCCTATAGATATATTTATATTTATGGTGTCTCTCAATAACAAAAACATCACAAGACTTCACGCTCATCTTGATGCACTCAAATGTCCCTACATGGTTGCTATTTCTTACTGCTGCTGCTTGTTGCTTTTATAGGGTGTAATTTTAATGACTGTGCAGTTGTTGAACATATTGTCATTTCAAGTTTTGTATAGTACCTACTGTGGAGTTCATGCAACACAATGTACATAATAGGTACATACAATACTTGGAACGGCAATATTTTTCAACACCTGCATAGTCAAAATATATATATATATCTTATATATACATTAGGATTGATTGATTGATTGATTGATTGATTTAGGAACCGACATCACAGCTTTCGGGACATTCCCATAAGCGCTCCGTCCCCATCCCCAGCAGCCAGCGAAGAGTTCCAATACTAATAGTTCCAGTAGCATATAAATTAGGATGTATGTATGTAAATATGTATGTCCTTTATCCGTTCGCGAACGGTCCATCCGATTGAGATGAAATTTTCTACACGTCTTCTTTTCATTCCAGCGCTGCCAACTGTCGTATTTTTTTTCCTTCTTCCTCCTCCTCCCTCCTCCCCTTCCCAAAATACGTACGTAAATATATGATGATGATGATGAAAGAATCCCCGAAAACGAATAAAATGACGTGACTACACAGAATCGTCACACGGCAATCATCATCATCATCATCAAGTGCCGTGCCGGCTGGCGTAAGCGTTCATGGCTCTCCGTAGATCTCGGTCTTTGGTTTTCTGGATCAACTCTGCTGCTGATATTCCTCCATGCCACGGCAATATCAATAACAATTCATCTCTTTATGTGTAAGGAAGTTATCTACAGTCATGTAGAAGGGAAGAACAATTAATGGAAGGACCGAAATCACAGAACCTAGACGAGTATGAATTCAGAATGGCGAACGCCTTCCTCCCCTCTTCTCCTACTCCCTCTACCTCCTCCCTCCACCCTCCTCCTCCTCTCTCCTCCTCCTCTTCCTCCTCCCTCTACCTCCTCCCCCTCCTCCTCCCTCCTCCCTCTCACTCCTCTTTCTCTCTCTTCCTCTCCCTTTCTCCTCCATCCTCCTCCCTCCTCCTCCTCCTCTCCTCTTCCCTCTCCCTCCTCCTACCTCCTCCTCCTCCAGCCTCCTTCTCCCTCAACCTCCTCCTTCTCCCTCTTCCTCCTCCATCCTACTCCCTCCTCCTCCCTCTACCTCCTCCCTCTACCTCCTCCTCCTCTCTCCTCCTCCTCCCTCCTCCTCCTCTTCCTCCTCCCTCTACCTCCTCCCTCTCCTCCTCCTCCCTCTCCCTACTCCTCCCTCTTCCTCTCCCTTTCTCCTCCATCCTCCTCCCTCCTACTCCTTCCTCCTTCTCCCTCCGCCTCCTCCCTCCTCCTCCTCCTCCCTCCTCCTCCTCCCTCCTCCTCCTCCCTCCACCTCCTCCTCCTCCTTCCTTTCCTTCCTCCTCCTCCCTCTACCTCCTCCTCCTCCCTCTACCTCGTTCCTCCACCCTCCTCCTCCTCCTCCCTCCTCTACCTCCCTCCTCCTCCTCTTCCACCTCCCTTTCCATCCTCCCCTCCTGATTCTCCCTCCTCCTTCCTCCTCTCCCTTCCTCCTCTCTCCTCCCTTCTCCTCCTCCCTCCTTCTCCCTCCTCCTCCTCTCCCCTCCTCCAATTCCTACCCTCTTCCGCTTCCCCTCCCCCTCCTCCCTCTCCCTCCTCTTCCTCCCCTTTCTCCTCCTCCCTCTTCCTCCTCCTCCTACCTCCTCCCTCCTCCTCCTCTCTCCTCCTCCCTCCTCCCTTTTCCTCCCTCCTCCTCCTCCCTCTCCCTTTCTCCTCCATCCTCCTCCCTCCTACTCCTTCCTCCTTCTCCCTCCGCCTCCTTCCTCCTCCTCCTCCCTCCTCCTCCTCCCTCCTCCTCCTCCCTCCACCTCCTCCTCCTCCTTCCTTTCCTTCCTCCTCCTCCTCCCTCTACCTCCTCCTCCTCCCTCTACCTCGTTCCTCCACCCTCCTCCTCCTCCTCCCTCCTCTACCTCCCTCCTCTACCTCCCTCCTCCTCCTCTTCCACCTCCCTTTCCATCCTCCCCTCCTGATTCTCCCTCCTCCTTCCTCCTCCTCTCCCTTCCTCCTCCCTCCTCCCTTCTCCTCCTCCCTCCTTCTCCCTCCTCCTCCTCTCCCCTCCTCCAATTCCTACCCTCTTCCGCTTCCCCTCCCCCTCCTCCCTCTCCCTCCTCTTCCTCCCCTTTCTCCTCCTCCCTCTTCCTCCTCCTCCTACCTCCTCCCTCCTCCTCCTCTCTCCTCCTCCCTCCTCCCTTTTCCTCCCTCCTCCTCCTCCCTCTATCTAATCCCTCCTCCTCCTTCCTCCACATCCCTCCTCCTCCTCTCCCCTCCTCCTACCCTCTTCCTCTTCCCCTCCCCCTCCTCCCTCCTCTTTCTCCTCCATCCTCCTCCTCCCTCTTCCTCATCCTCCCTCTTCCTCCTCCTCCCTCCTCCTTCCTTTTCCTCCTCCTCCTACCTCCTCCCTCGTCCTCTCTTCTCCCTTTTTCTCCCTCCTCCTTCTCCCTCTACCTCCTCCGTCCTCCTCCCTCCACCTCCTTCCTCCACATCCCTCCTCCTCCCTCTTCCTCCTCCTCCCTCCTCATATTTCCTCCTTCTCCTCCCTTCTCCTTCTCCCTTATCCTTCCACCTCTACCTCCCTCCTCCTCCTCTCTCCTCCTCCTCCCTCCTCCTTCTCCCTCCTCCTCCCCCTCCTCCTTCTCCCTCGTTCTCTCTCTTCCTCCTCCCTCTTCCTCCTCCCTCCTCTTCCCTCTCCCTCCTCCTCCCTCCTCCATCCTCTTTCTCCCTCCTCCTAATACCTCCTCCTCCTCCTCTCTCCCCTTTCCTCCTCCTCCCTCCTCCTCCCTCCTTTTCCTCTTTACCCCCTCCTCCTCCTAATCCCTCCTCCTCCCTCCTCCTAACTCATATTCCTCCCTACTCCTCCTCCCTCCTCCTCCCTCCTCCTCCTCTCCTTCGCGTTTCTCTTCCTCCTCCCTCCTCCTCCTCTCTCCTCCTCCCTTTTCCTCCCTCCTCCTCCTCTCTACCTCCTCCCTCTTCCACATCCCTCCTCCTCCCTCTTCCTCCTCTCCCTCTTCCTCCTCCTCCCTCCTCATCATTCTTCTTCCTCCTCCCTCCTCCTTCTCCCTCCTCCTTCTACCTCTTCCTCCTCCCCTCCTCCTCCCTCTCCCTCCTCCTCCCTCTCCCTTCTCCTCCTCCTGCGTTCTCCTCCTCCCTCCTCCTCCCTCCTCCTCCCTCTTCCTCCCCTCCTCCCTCTTCCTCCTCCTTCCTCCTCCTCCTTCTCCCTCCTTCTCCTTCCTCCTCCTCTCTCTTCCTCCTCCTTCCTCCTCCTCCCTCTTCCACCCCCTCCCTACTCCTCCTTCTCCTCTTTCCCCCTCCTCCCTCCTCCCCCCTCTATTCCTCTCTACTCCTCCCTCCTCCTCCTCTCTCCGCTTATCTTTTCCTCCCACCTCATCTTCCCTCCTCCTCCCTCCTCCACCCTCTTCCTCCTCCTTCCTCCTGCTCCTCCTTTTTCTTCTTCTTCTGCTGCTGCTGCCGCTGTTCCATTTACACAAGTTAATTGTTGGGGGAATATGTAAAGATCTTTCAAGTGCTCTTTCTAATGCTTTTTGTAAGTTGGTCTTCGTTTATCTAAGGTTGTTCTAACCGCAACCAATAAATGATCAGACAGACAGACAGACAGACAGACAGACAGACAGACAGACAGACAGATAGTCGGGAACGGGAACTTATATAAATTAAATGAGATGCTCCCCATCAGGGGCTTTGCGAAGCCGGGCCGGGTCAGACAGACAGACAGACAGATAGACAGACAGACAGATAGATAGTCGGGAACGGAAACGGGAGCTTATATGACTACTTTTATGAATTAAATGAGATGCTCCACACCAGAAGCCAGGCGATGCCGGGCAGGTTCAGACAGACAGATAGATAGACAGACAGATAGACAGACAGACAGACAGACAGGAACGGGAATGGGAGCTTATATGACTACTTATATGAATAAAATGAGATGCTCCACACCAGGAGCCAGGCGATGCCGGGCAGGGTCAGACAGACAGACAGACAGACAGATAGACAGACAGCCAGACAGACAGACAGGAACGGGAATGGGAGCTTATATGACTAATTATATGAATTAAATGAGATGCTCCCCACCAGGGCTGGGCGAAGCCGGGCAGGGTCTGCTAGTATATATATATATATATATATATATATATATATATATATATATATATATATAGAGAGAGAGAGAGAGAGAGAGAGAGAGAGAGACCATGGCGAAAATAGCCTTTAGCAAGATGAAACACATTCTGACCAATACGATGATGTCAATTGAAACGAGAAAAAGAGTGTTGAGGGGGTACATAGAGCCTGTTCTTTTGTATGGATGTGAAACTTGGACAATGAGCAGTCAAGCTGAAAAGCATCTGATGGCTGCAGAAATGTGGTTTTTGAGGAAAATGCAAAGAATACCATGGACAGACAGAAAAACCAATGACCAAGTACTACAGGAGACAAATGAACATCGTAAACTGATTAGAGAAATTAGACGTAGACAGTCAAAATTTTTTGGACATGTTATGAGAAGAAATGGATTGGAGAACTTAATGACAACTGGCAAGATCGAGGGGAACAGATCAAGAGGAAGACCGAGAGGAAAATACCTGGATGGCTTGGCCACATGGCATGGACGAGACAGGAACACTGAGCTGATCCACGACACTGGTGATCGAGTGAAATGGCGAGTCATGACCGCCCACGCTTTCCGGCATGGCACATGATATATATATATATATATATATATATATATATATATATATATATATATATATATATATATAGAGAGAGAGAGAGAGAGAGAGAGAGAGAGAGAGAGAGAGAGATAGATAGAGCGAGATTTATATATTGTCTGCAAGTAGTGTAGAAACCATTCTATAAATTAAGGTATAACCACAAACAAAACTACACACCAACCACAGATCACAGTCAACAATGAAGAAATAAAAAATGTCACAAACTGTGAATATGTTTGCTTCCCAAATAACAACAGCATAAAATGATCGACAGAAATTAGACGCAGGCTGTCCACAGCTCTGGAGAGATTCAACAGCATTAAGAACCTATCGAACAAGTCAAAGTAACAGTGTAGAGAACATGCATCTTTCCTGTGGCAACACGTGCATGTGAGTTGTGAAAACTTAGCAATCACTAAAGAAGCACATTGATTGTTTTTCTTTTAAAGCTCAAAAGCTCAAACATTACAGGAAAGTTCTTAGAATGTCGTGGATCAAGAAGAAGAAACAATATGAAATTCTACAAGATCTGAACATCGAAGAACATTGGCTCATAAACAGTGTCGTGTCTCAGAATAAATGGCCGCATTAAATGTTAGAGGCTTGGGAAGAACAGAGATAGAAGGTAGGGGTCAACAGGCACGAAGATGGACACAGGACACTGAAGACACCTTCGGCATGAGAGTACATGAGCAGGGGACACTAGTCAGAGATCGAGAGGGTTTCAACAGAGTTATAGTCGAATAGGGCAATCAAACACTGCATCCTACCAAAGGAAGAACGGTTTATGCATTATGTCCTTGTCATTTGAGAAATAATTCTTGCATCTTACATAGAACCAATTCTAAAAAAAGCTGATCAGCGTCATGGGAATATCAAAGGAAGGCGAACAATTAATCTCGTGTGGGCAAATACTAGGCGACAGGTGTATATGGATAGCTCTAAAAGCTGAGCAACGACTAATCTTGTAAAGTCGACCCTTTCCAGCTTTAAGTTTTTGTTGATTTATTTATTCAAAGGTATATGCTAGAATGGCTAACTATGCACTTAGATTAAGTATGGCTATGTGTGTGTAGTCAAGTAATTAACACATACCGAAATGGATCAACAGGATTAATAACAAACATTGGTAGCATAGCAAAATCTACACACCAAACATTGCCTGCATCATTAATAGCACACCATATTTGATAGTTTGTTTAACACACAAAATAATTTAATGTTAAAGACGGTTGAGGCCATTGCTATTTATATTCAAAAGACAACTTTGTACAAATAGAAAGGCTTGATGGTTCCTCTGGAGTAAACTAGACAGGCCTAAGAGGGAACATGCTGCATGGGCAACACATGGTCTCTAAATTCAGCCCAGGCTTTGTGCTAAGGAGAGGTATAACTCATTTTACAAACTATCGTCTGTCAAGACGGCCAGGTGTCAGTCAGCACTGGGATGTGATCGTCAAGTCTAGCCACGTCAAGTGAAGATTTGTCTTCTCTACATTTATTCTCTATCTTATTTCTCTCTCTCTCTCTCTCTCTCTCTCTCTCTCTCTCTCTCTCTCTCTCTCTCTCTCTCTCTCTCTCTCTCTCTCTCTCTCTCTCTCTCTCTCTCTCTCTCTCTCTCCATCAATCTCGATCTATGTATATATGTCTCATCTCTGTCTATCTCTCTCTCCCCCCTCTCTCTCTCTCTCTTCATCTGTCTATCTGTCTCACCCCTCTATCTTCCTATGTCTCTCGCGATTAGCCTGTCTTAACCACTGACGTGGCAGCCAACAGTTGATGTTTCCGGACATACCTTCCATCACACGGTGGACGTGAGTATCACTTCAAACTTGTCTTCCTGGCCTCTCGTTGGCCTCGCTCATTATCATTTATCAGCAGAGAGATGTAAGAACCCAGTGACAATCCTCGTCCTTGACCTACTCCTGTACACAATTGCCCACTTTAATTCCCTACCAGTTTAGAAACTGTCAAGAGTCCGTCCCTGGCACGGGAAGGCCATGTCAAGTAGTCAATTCAAGTATCTGACACAGTGAGCCCAGCCATTGGTTAGTTCTACACCGGGCAAGTGTGTCTACACAGGCGGATGTCCGCCTGTAGCTACACTTGTATGTAAGATCCGCGTACACCATGAAGTGCCATCTGCTATTGGTCAGTCCAACATCCTCAAGTATGTATACAAATACCAGTGTCCGCCAGCAGCGGCACTATTGTGTCAGATCTACAGACTGCATGTTGTGTCGTCTGTTTACTGACAAACAAGGAAATGTCACTCCAGGCCTGCAGTGTGATTATGTGTGTGTTCCTGGCACAGATGGCAGCTGGCACAGGTTGGTCATACTTGATTGGTCATGTGACTGGAATATTTGATATTTATAGTTGATTATATCTGGTCCGCTAGCCAGGGTGGTCCAGTGGCTAGCACGCTGGCATCTTGGCCCGACGGTCATGTGTTCGAATCCCATCCAGTGTGGGATTGTTCTTCCTTGACCTCGGAATGTTGATCGACAGGGTACTACGATATTTCCTGGGAAGTAAAGGCAGCGGATGTATTTTCTTCTTCTTCTTCTTCTTCTTCTTCTTCTTCTTCTTCTTCTTCTTCTTCTTCTTCTTCTTCTGCTTCTTCTTCTTCTTCTTCTTCTTCTTCTTCTTCTTCTTCTTCTTCTTCTTCTTCTTCTCTTCTTCTTCTTCTTCTTCTTCTTCTTCTCCTCCTCTCCTCCTCCTCCTCCTCCTTCTTCTTCTTCTTCTTCTTCTTCTTCTTCTTCTTCTTCTTCTTCTTCTTCTTCTTCTTCTTCTTCTTCTTCTTCTTCTTCTCCTCCTTCTCTTCTTCTTCTTCTTCTTCTTCTTCTTCTTCTTCTTCTTCTTCTTTTTCTTCTTCTTTTTCGTCTTCCTTGTCTTCTTCGTTCCTCTATCTCGGAGAGTGCTTCTCACCAGGTCACGCACCTAAAAAATCAGTGTGTCCGACCTCGACATGCATCAGTGATCTTGACCTCATAAGCCAATGAGTGATGATTGGTTGAACAATAGCACCATATACCGAAAGAGAATGGAAGAGTGACCAGGTGTGGTTTACTTTTCTCAGATGCAGTGTACAGTTGTTGTGTAAGAGAAGGCACGTGCAGGTTATAACCCCGCGCTATGGGTTGAGGTGACCAATGATGAAGATGATCAGTGCCAGACAGTCAAACACGACCAGCACTAGATGTTGATGGGGGAACTCAGTGGCACAGTGGCTAGACACTCGGTCCTGTTGTCGTGGGTTTGAATCCACACCGGAGCCAACATGTAAAAGCGACCTGTGCTCCCAGGTCGACCCAGGCTACAATGGCTACCAGGACAGGTTTAGGGAAGTAAAGGCGGCCGCCGTCATACTGACCACATCACCATGTGTAGGGAAGTAAAGGCGGCCGCCGTCATACTGACCACATCACCATGTGTAGGGAAGTAAAGGCGGCCGCCGTCATACTGACCACATCACCATGTGTAGGGAAGTAAAGGCGGCCGCCGTCATACTGACCACATCACCATGTGTAGGGAAGTAAAGGCGGCCGCCGTCATACTGACCACATCACCATGTGTAGGGAAGTAAAGGCGGCCGCCGTCATACTGACCACATCACCATGTGTAGGGAAGTAAAGGCGGCCGCCGTCATACTGACCACATCACCATGTGTAGGGAAGTAAAGGCGGCCGCCGTCATACTGACCACATCACCATGTGTAGGGAAGTAAAGGCGGCCGCCGTCATACTGACCACATCACCATGTGTAGGGAAGTAAAGGCGGCCGCCGTCATACTGACCACATCACCATGTGTAGGGAAGTAAAGGCGGCCGCCGTCATACTGACCACATCACCATGTGTAGGGAAGTAAAGGCGGCCGCCGTCATACTGACCACATCACCATGTGTAGGGAAGTAAAGGCGGCCGCCGTCATACTGACCACATCACCATGCTGATCTGGTCAAAATAGTCCCCATTGAACTCAAATGAATTGAGGTTAAGGACTAACTCTGCCAGACGCAACAATGGTCCGGTGGCTATGGTGGGGCCGTGTCTTTTGTCTAAGAAAAATTCCAAGGCTTTAAGGCCGTCAGAGTGAGGAATAGATGTATAGAGTGAAGTCACATCTAAAGTAAAGATGTGGTGCTGAGAAGGGGTGGTGAAGCTGATGGAATCAAAGATGGAGATAGCGTGGTTGGTGTCTTTGATATATGAGGGGAGGCTAGCAACCAACGGCTGAAATATGCTGTCAAGGAACTCTGAAATTCGTTCAGTAGGACAAGAGCAGGCAGAGACGACGGGTCTGCCTGGGTTCCCTAGCTTGTGTGTCTTAGGAAGCATGTACAAGGTGGGTTTGCCCAAGCAACTATCATGAATGATCAGCGACGTGGCGGAGCTAGGCAGGAGGCCTTGTCTGATGATGGCATTCGTCACACTCTTGACTTCGGTGTTGTTAATGACCGTCCCGTCTTCTTTCCGTGGTTTGTAAAAAGTGGCATCATCAAGTTGTTTGTTGCCTTCCTGTATATACAAGTCCTTTCTCCAAACCACTAACGCTCCTCCTTTGTCAGCAGGCTTGATAACAATATCATCACGGCGTTTCAAATGTGTGAGCGCCTGTTGTTCCTCCGCTGTGAGGTTCGAGTGCCTTAGTGGCCTGAATTTCAGTTGTTCTATGTCGAAGAGCGTCTTCTCGATGTATAGATCTAAGGCCTTGGATGCTCCTGCAGGAGGGACCCACGTGGATCTGCGTTTAGAAAGGTGGGAGAAGTGATCGGTGGGATCCGAGGAGTTGTCCTTAGTAGGTTGATTACTGAAGTGATATTGCAACCTGAGAGTGCGATGGAAACGATGGACGTCCTGCAGTAATGCATATCTGTCGGCAGAGGGACGCAGAGGTATGAAACGGAGGCCTTTACTAAGGACCGACTTCTCCGGTGCTGATAGGGGGAGATCAGGAGGTATGCACACAACTAAATTTTCGGAAACGATGGTGGGGTGAGCCAAGAGAGAAGAGGCGGAAGGAGTAGGGATAGAGGCACGAAGTTTGGTTAACTTAGTGTTTTTAGCCGTGGAAAGACATTTATATAAGTGGTGATTAGTGCTATTGATGATACAGCGTATCACACAATACAGGAAATAATTATCTGAGGTAAGATGTTTAAGATGCCGATCGAGTGTGGAAATACAAGAGCTAATGTCAAACAAATGGCGCGCATGGTTGTCGGCAATACAACGCATGCGAAGGGTAGCACATTTAAGCTCAATTTTAGATAAACGTCTACTACAGCTGTCGTGAAGAGAGCCCGCCGATGGGTTAAATCTAGAAGTGAACCCACGTGGGGTGAGATGAAGTCGTAGGCAGTTGTGCAGGAAGTTAAAATGACATGTAGTACGCGTCTCGACAATCAGTTAGGCATTGCAGTGGCAACATACTGCATTGAAACATCGGACTATGCATTGTGTATTTAGGCTATATGGATTCCTTGTGACGCTGTCTTCAACAAACAAATTTGCATATTTCTGGAGTATGCACATGGCTAGACACATACGGCCTGTCTCTCTCGGCCGAGGGGTTACAACACTTTCTCCGTAATCCCGTTTATCACGCAGAGTCTCGTAGCGGGCGAGAACTGGGAGCGGTTCGACCACCGATGGTGACTTGCGGGATACTGAGCCGGCCGCTCAGAAAGCAATGGCAAACTACGGAGCGTAATCTTGCCAAGAAATCAACATACAGCTGAAAGATGCTGATGTTGACAGCGATGTCCTGTAAAGGATATGCAAAACATTTTTTTTTGACACATACGCTAAGCATACAGTGGCTAATCATGCAATCAACTGATTGTCGTTTCATTATTAAAATGTACACGGAAGAAGCATTCTTTTGATCTATGATTGGGGAATTAAATTTAACACGAGAAAGACGTGTCAGAAATCAAAGCAATGTTTGCCCGTTGTAAATTTAAATAATGCAAATACAAACTATGTTATAGAATTATGCAGAGGCGTCTGCTATACGTTTGGATAAATCACACTTATGTTAGCAAATAGACACGATAGTCTACTTAAAATTGCAATGGTGACGATGAACCATATGACAATATAGATTTGTTCCCGTATTTAATTTGAAAATACATAATTATGTTACTTCATTATATGTACTTGACGAAATACATCGAGATATGCCAGACAAAACAATGTGTATTATATTATTTGTAACTTCATCATTGAAAAGTGAAGACAGCGTATTACTGTCCGAGTTTACGACAGTTCGTTGAATGTGGCTGACAGCACTGCTAGGTAATGCTGTCCTAGAATAGACCATAGTAACTATTGGTTACTGACTAAAGCATTTTTGAAACACCATAGAAGAAGGTAATGGCCTTCCGTTCATCGATGTAACAGCAATTAGTGCAAACTTAACGGTTAGTTGAAATAGACTATCTAATGAGAATTGTCAAATGTTAAGTATATTCAATACTACTGTATGGTGGGAAGCCTGGACACTGAACAAGCAATTCGAAAGTCGAATAGAGGCCCTAGAGATGTTGATATAGATGAATATGTAGTATTTCATGGAAACTAGAAAGAAAAAAAAACTAAATAAAACAAACTAAAAAACAAATGCATAGGTCCTAAAAACACTGGGAATTAGAAGAGAGTTGACGAAAGGAATACAAAAGAGGCAAGTTAAATTTTTCTGACACCTTAAAAGACATAACATTGTTATAAAAATCATATTGCAGCGTAAAGTTGAAGGCAAGCGAGCAACAGGTAGACAACGATACAAGTTTTAAGATAAGATTAAAAGATGGACGAACAGCAATCGGACATAATTTTACAGTCAAAGCGTGCGACAGTGTTGGAGATCCATTGCAGCCAACCTTCAATGTGGAGACGGCACCTGAATGATTAATTGATTGATTAAATGGCTGATGTAAATAGACTAAGTCTGCTCCAGGCATCAAGTGAATGGTTTCGACGATCGCTTGAAGTCGATCTCAAAGTGCCTCTGGTTGGTGTTCCATTGGCGTCTGAAGCTGAGCCTAGGCGGGCAGGACAGATGCTGTAAGTTGACCTCTTTACACTCCCGGCTAGCATGCACAGACAGAAAGTGGAACTTTGATTAGTAGATTTGACAAGATGGTCTTGATTATGTGGTTGCGCGCGTGTGTGAGAGAGTATTAAATTTGTGCCATCAACATTATATTGGGTTATTCTATCCGAAGATCAGAATGACATATTTTGAGCCAAAGTTAGCGCATGTTACATTTTAACCATGCAATATGCTTTGAATGGGTACGATATGATAGGATTTGGAAGTAACTTTGGTAATAATTACTGTCACGCTCTTTTCAGAGCCCATTCCTCACTGGTCCAAGCCTGACATTCAGCTCACGCCTGTGGCTCCTAGTAAGCTGTCAGCATGCGACAGCGGGAGTCTCTGTGGCTAAGTGGTCAAGCCGTTTGACTCGTGTTCCGAAGGTTGTTGGTTCGATTCCGGGCCGCGCCATTCGGTTTACGAGTTAAATGTTTCGGAGACTCCTGTGGGTCGTCGCTAAAAGCTACGGAGTTCGTGCTTTGTGCGACGCTTTCCGTGCTACGGAAAGAGACCGAGCCATATGGGATAAAACCCAGTGCAATGAAGTCGACCCTGTCAACTTTAAAGCGACTTTTTTAAGCATGCGACAGCGGCCATCCCACGGACAAAGGCTGTGACAGGACGGCAAAACAAATCGGTAAACTATGGTATTCCTACTCAGCATGAGAAGGCAGGATTCGGCAGACTGCGCGGAAAAAATCATTGATGATTCAACGGATAATACGGCGTTTAGCAGCAAAGCTAAGTAGAACGTAATGAGAACGACAAGACACGTAGAGCGCCCTGGTCATCCAATACACGTATTCGTCTCCAGTCGTCTTGACTTGTCTTGCCACTGGATTCAGATGGACTCAGGAGAGAGAGAGTGTGTGTGGTCGATGAATTGTCACTCTTCGTCACTTTAATCCAATTCATCGCGCAAGTCATTCTTCATCCAACTTCATCAATCGTGAAATATGGCTGTCCTCGAACGTTGTCCAAATAGTGCGGCTATTTCCTGATGGTATGCAGGTATGTCCAGGAAAATGACGAATTACCTGAGCTCTTTCCTGTCACCAGTGGAGTGAAACAAGAGTGTGTCTTGGCACCAAGACTGTTCAGCCTCATGTTTTCAGCTATGCTGACCAATACCTTTGAAAACAGCGACATTGGAATGGACATCAACTACCGCATTGATGGAAAGTTATTCAATTTCAGAAGGCTGACTGCTAAAACCCAAACTAACAGCGACACCGTCAGGGAGCTTCTGTTTGCTGATGATTGCGCTCTAAATGCCAACTCAGAGGAAGACATGCAACACAATGTTTCAGCTTTCTCATATGCCTGTGCCAACTTTGAACTCAACGTCGACTTGGAGAAGACTGTAGTTATGTACCAGCCAGCTCCAGTGATTAATCACACCGAGCCGAATATCAAAGTGAATGGTCATAGACTACATGTTGTGGACAAATTCACCTATCTTGGCAGCACTGTGTCACAAGCTGCCACAACTGATGTCGTGAATGCAACAATCTCCACGGTCAGTGTGACTTTTGGCAGACTATATCAAAAAGTATGGGACAGGTATTGGATAAGCCTGCAAACAAAGCTGAAAGTCTACAAAGCAGTTGTATTATCCACACTGCTATATGCTTGTGAAACCTGAACTGTTTACCAGCGACATGCCAGGAAATAAAACTACTTCCACACAGTCTGCCTTAGGAAGCTATTGAAGATTAAATGACAAGACAAGATCCCAGACACTGAAGTCCCAAATAGAGTGTCCATGCAGGTTATCCACACTATACTAATGAAGAATCACATTTGCTGGGCTGGTCTTTTGACTGGCATGCCAGATCACAGGCTTCCTATACGAATTGTTTTTACGGCGATCTGCATTGTGGTAAACGCTCCCAAAGCGGCCAGAGGAAACGCTTCAAGGACACTGAATATCTCACTAAACGTTTTGGAATTCATCACGACACTTGGGAGACTGCTGCCAAAGATCGAAATTCGTGGCGTACATCATTACGCAAGGGTGTAGTCGCTTGTGAAGCAAACAGGACGGCCAAACAATTTTTTTTAAATGGTGGATATGGAAAAAAAACGCAGGAAACCTTTCCTCCAGGAAAGTCAAGCATTTGTTGTTCATACTGTCAAAGGACATTTCCAGCCAAAATAGACCTTACCAGCCATCTTAGAGGGCACGGCTCCAAACTTTCAACTCCACTGAATGAAATGAATAGTCATCATCATTCTTGGTTGACAAAGACCGTGCTTTGAACGAATTTCGCTTTTCAAGTGAATACAAGGGAGAAACCACTCTTGAAAAGATGAAACACTAGAGCTGAGATCTCCGTATGAAACGAACGGATCAGAAATCACTCTGGTCATGGCAAATCATAGATAGCCGCCATGCGACATTTTAGAATAGAATGAATGATCCTCGTCTGGTTTCTGGGGTGGTAACAGGTAGCTATTCAACCAATCCTGGGATATTTCTGCCGTTTTAATGCTAAAGTTGAAATAAAAATCTATATCTTCCAAGTCACCATAGTTCATTTTCTTCATATGAGTGTATGTAACTCCATTCGGGCGTGGTGCTGAGTCTTTATTTCTCTTCAGCACACGTCTAATATCCTCTACCTGTATCATGTCTACATAGTAGTCATTCCTAATGTTCTGCGGCAGGGCCTCTCTGACCAGGCCTGAGAGGGAGGACCTGGAGAACCTTTAATCAGATGGCAGTTGGAACCATTATCAATATGACGCTTCGCTGACTGTTGAATAAGGGGACGTGGCTTGTGTGAGAATGTCCTGAGTGGGGTGATGCCGTTTCTCAGCTCAGCTCGACTCAACTTAGAATAGAATGTTTTAGTAGTTATTACCCTGGATGTTTGAAGTGTGTTTACTGAGAATATGATTGTCAATTGAAGGAGAGCAATGTTACGGTGTCTATGAAGTAGTTTTATAGTTAGTGTGTTGTTTGTGGTTCTAAAATGGAGGAAGAAGTAATAGAATACACACGGCATTTGAATAACAAATACAGTAATAATTATAATTATAATAATACCTAAGAAAGATTAAACCCGTGGACGACGACATAGTAAGAATCTCTACTCAACAACGAAATAGTGGCTGCAAGGGTGATCAGAAGATCTGGCCCACACAAAACTCCGAAGATAGGCCAGACGGACATATAATCAGACTGGTAACAGTAATACTAGGCCTTTTCACAGGCTGTTGAAGATAAGGACGGAGCACGTAGGGAAATGTCCCTATAGATGGGATGTCGGTTCTTGATCAGAGTGGAGCACTAATGAGGATATCTATCTGCAAGGTAACTGGCTCTTTATCAAACCCAAACCGAACTAAAGCCACTGATGACCTGAAATGCCTTAGTGTGACAGTAAACGACCCGTTCTACACACCTTCCCGTGCACTAGGCGTACGATGCTTTATCAATTTTCGTAAAGAACAAACGGAACTGGACGGGTGAGGTGGAGAATGTCAGGTTGCCCGCCTTGACTTCAAAAGATAGTCCATGGTACCGCTTCTAGCCGGGGTCGGTCGGGGAGCCCTGGTCAATTTTTAACATCCATCTTGATGGGGGACGGACTCCCTGGCCAAGTGTTAGCAGCTTTCTCCGTAACCCCGAATACTCTCGTGGTTGACGTGAGAGCACGAGAATTGGAAGCGGTTCGAGTCCTGCCAGTGACTTATGAGAGTATGGAGCCGGTTGCTCAGAAAGCAATGGCAAACTACTGAGTGTAATCTTGCCAAGAGATCAACAATCAGCTGAAAGATGCTGATGTTGACAACGATGTCCTGTAAAAGATATGCAAACCACTTTTTACCATCTTGATGGGGAATTGAACTCATGATCACCACGCCAGTAGTATCTAACCACCATGCTACCGTGACCGCCTTGGTTGTAAGTATTTCCTCCATTAAGAGCATATATAAATAAGATGATAATGTCTGGTTTGTGTCAAACAGTTAGTAAATGAATCCAAAATATTTCTCTCCGTTACCTGGGGACCAACTGGTGGTGGCTTGGACAGCCCAGCGTCCAGGAGGTGGCTTTTGCTAGGCGGCAGTAAACCTCGATTGAGGTCTCTGCAGTTGCCGGATTTGTCATACAGCCGTCTCAGGAAGTGGTTGTCGTACATGGGCATCTGAGGATTGTGTCATACAGGAGAATGATGGTCAGTGTTAGTTACATGGTCAGCGCATACACAGAGCCTGGTGATAGAGGTACACGCAGAAGGAGATCGTTTAGAGCAGGGGTGGGGAAAATGTTTTCTGCCAAGCGCCATATGAATATTTATAACATCATTGTTGGTGAATAAAATCAGGTGTTGACAAGGCGGGACGATCTACTTCATTGCACCGTAATTTATCCCATATGGCTGGGGCTCTTTCCACAAGGCGTCCTGTCGAAAGCGTCGTATAAAGCACGAACACGGTAGCTCCAGTGACGACCCCCAGAAGTCTCTGAGAAAATTGAACTCGTGAACCGGAAGATGTAGGAATCGAACTCACAGCTTCGGAGCGCCAGGCAGGCGGTGTACCAACTTGGCCACGGAGACTCCCGGATTAGTGAATAATGAACTGATAGTGAATGACACAAAATAAACCAGTGTTGTCTTAAAGCAGACATTAATGTCGATGTCTATGTTGTTGATTGTGTACACTGTGCTTAAATGCTTCTAGTGTTGTCTGTCAAAGGAAACTGAAACACTTATAGGTGTACCCGCTTATATATGAGGGCAATATGTTACATAGAAACTAGCAAACAAACACACAAACAAACAAATCAAGCAACGGGACTATAATGTACAGTAACGATATGCAATGGAAAGTCATTTGGGTGTACGTGACCATCACGTCCGCTTGCCGAATCTGTGGTCAAATGTTCCATTCCACATCGAGGATGAGTTTTTGTAAATTGACTTCTCAGTTCGAACCAGACCACAATATGTCCATTGAAATAAGTCAAGTCAAATAAGTCAAATGAAAACATAAAGTTAAAAAAGTCAAGTAAAAAAAGTCAAGTGAAAAAAGTGAAGTTAAAAAGTCATACGAAATAAGTCAAGTGAAACAGTCCTTAGAAATAAGTCAAGTAAAATAAGTCAATTGACAAACGTCAAATGAAATAATCAAGTGAAATAAGTCAAGTCACATAAGTCAAGTCAAATAAACCAAGTCAAATAATTTAAGTCGAATTATTAAAGTGAAATAAGTGACATAGGTCGGGTGAAATAAGTTAAGTGAATTAAGTCAAATGAAATAAGCAAAGTGAAATAATTAAAGTGAATTAAATGACCTACGTCCAGTGAAACAAGTCAACTGAAATATGTCAAATGAATAAGCCAAGTGAAATAACTCAATGACTCTTCTAACGCGCCAGAAATCGTACCGGAAATATGGCGCTGGTCCCACAGTTATGCAGACCAGTCGGCCACGGTGGCTGATGTGACCAATATCACGCCGACTCCTTTCACTTCCCAAGCCAAGACCTGGTACACATCATAGGCTAGACCGCTATGGATCCCAGCTCAAAGGTACAAATCCGTGAGGATGCGAACCCGCAGCCACGATCACCACCAATATTGGTACCAGATAAAGGCGTGGGAAGCAAAGGCAGCTGACGGGATGCTGTCACATGACGAATCATGGGTCCATTGGTCTGTGAAGCTGTGGCGTTAGCACCGTACACTCATTACCATCAAAGGAATGTAGAAGGGCCTGTTGCTAGGTAGATATTGATATACCTGATTTACAGGTACATATTGATATACCTGATTTACAGGTACATATTGATATACCTGATTTACAGGTACATATTGATATACCTGATTTATAGGTACATATTGATATACCTGATTTACAGGTACATATTGATATACCTGATTTACAGGTACATATTGATATACCTGATTTACAGGTACATATTGATATACCTGATTTACAGGTACATATTGATATACCTGATTTACAGGTACATATTGATATACCTGATTTACAGGTACATATTGATATACCTGATTTACAGGTACATATTGATATACCTGATTTACAGGTACATATTGATATACCTGATTTACAGGTACATATTGATATACCTGATTTACAGGTACATATTGATATACCTGATTTACAGGTACATATTGATATACCTGATTTACAGGTACATATTGATCTACTTTATTCTTCAGTTTAAATGGGAGCATATTTTTCTCCATTATATGTTGCTTACATAAATAAGCCGAAGGGGTTACGAACGCCATTTGTAATACCGCATATGTCGTTCGAAACACGGCTGCGGGCACTTTGGAAGCAGACCGTTTTGCGATGTTTTCTATGAAAAGGTATGAGTGCCGGTCGTTCAGAAAGCAATGGTAAACTGCTGAAAGTACACTTGCCAAGAAATCACAGTCATTCAATAATATTCTGAGGTCGACTGCGACGTCCTGTGAATGTCATGCAACTAACTCTTTCAGCACAAAGTCTGGGCAGAATTAAGAGAGCATGTGTTGTTCGGTTCATCATTATCCCTCTCTCGGCCTGCCTAGTGTGCTCCAGAGGAATGGTACCACCTTTACATGAGGAAAAAGATCAGCTGCAGAAGCCCCCGGATCAGCAAAGCAATGTTCTAACTGTCCGCTTATGGGAGCTTCTATCCTACACCAGTTGCCGATCAAGGCATAGGGTTTGCCCTGACATGCATGTAGTCTGTTGGGTTGCATTTCCTCGTACTAGGGTTAGGTACGTACCCTCCCAAAATAAAAATCCCTTCATTTCCTGGTCGAATATCCTGGGAACAAGCACTAGACTGGCTAACGAAGGAGAATTAATCACGATCTTCTTTCTTTCTTTCTTTCTTTCTTTCTTTATCTGTATTTTCAAAGGGTAAAGAATTGGGCACGCAGGCCCGTCTGACATTCTGCCCTTCTTCTCTATTTCCTCTCATACACTCTTTCATTCCAATATCACTTATGAAGCTACCTTCTACATTAAAAGAACAATAAGCACGAAAAATAATCAATAATACATGACTTACTGACGCAATGTTAAACATGGGCATTATAAATACCTAAGGAAGGTGTAGCGTGCCCTCGAATGGGAATGTTTATTGGCTAGTTATCGTTTGAGATCATTTACCATTATTATTGTGATGAAGCCTGCTCAGAACGACATATTTTGCAGGCTGCAAGACAGCACGAGAATCTTAACAATAACCAATAATGATAATAGAAGTTCGATACTCAGCATTGAGAAAGGTGAGCTTAGAAGGATGCTCGCTGTTTGAACGTTTACCTGCCAGCCTGTAAGAAACTAAATCTACGGTCAACGATTAGATCCATTCTTGCAGGCGTTAAACTCCAGATAATACAGTGTTGTCACTCAATCACGCCACGTGATATACTTACATTTTCCCACACCGAAAGTGTTTTCACGTCGTGACCTCTGAGAGCAGGGTGAAAAGTCTGGTCCCTCATGTTGCTGGAAATGGTGGGCAGTGACACCCGGTGTGTGACGTAGTCGATTTTTTCTTCGTGTACCAGCGATTTCAAAAGGTAACGGTTCTTCCTGGATGATTACATTGTATATTTAATTAAGTCTGAGAAGTCTGTTTTGGCTTGCTGAAGTTCAACACTTCCTCCCACTCTCTCTCATCTTTGCCGCGAGTAGCGTAGGATGGTAGGACATCTATAGATCGCTTCTTTCTCCTTCTCTACTCCACCTCTCTTGCTCCCACCCTGCAATGTCTATGGTGCTAGCCACATATTGTTTTAATAGACCATTCAACTGAGGGTGATTCGAACATATTACCACAAGACTAAGGATAAGCGTGCTAGCGACTGCGTTACCCCAGATCATCCGTGTGTAATCCTAGTGAATGTAACATCTTCCTGATAGCCACTTTACTATCACATGTATCAGTGACTTCTCTCCAAATACATACTAAAGTATGACATATGTCAGTAAAATCTCTCAAAATCTAAACTAAAGCATGACATTTGTCCGTAACATCCTCTTATGGCTATACTATAGCCTCACAATTGCCAGTAATATCTTCCCAAGGCTATACTAAAGCCTGACATCTGTCAGTAATATCTTCCCAGGTCTATACTAAAGCCTCACAATTGCCAATAATATCTTCCGAAGGCGTTACTAAATGTTTGCATATCCTTTACAGGACATCGCTGTCAACATAAGCATCTTTCAGCTGATTGTTGATTTCTTTGGCAAGATTACGCTCAGTAGTTTGCCATTGATTTCTGAGCGGCCGGCTCACATACCCCTAAGTTACCGACGCGATTCGAACCACTGCTGATTCTCACCGTCGTCACGTTACTGACGAGAATATAGGAGATTACGGAGAAATGTCGCTAACTCCTACGCCAGGAAGCCGGCAAGACTATACTAAAGACACACAATTTCCAGTAATATCTTCCCAAGACTTTTTTTAAGCCTGACATATGTCAGTAATATCTTCCCAATGCTATAATGCCCGACATATGTTAGTAATATCTTCCCTATGTTGTACTAAAGCGTGACATGTGTCAGTAACTGCCATGGTCCAGTTGATGCAGGTTGGAAACATGGCATGAGTTGTAACAAGCGCGGTCGACAGGAGGAGACTGTGCGATGTGACCTACCACGACACTGGTCACAAAAGCATGAAAAGCGGTCTGGACGTTTTGGGGGAGGACAAAACGTCACTTTAAAATCAGTTGAACGAGAGCTACAGTCAGAGTCGGACCTAGTTCTGAGTTAACAGAGCATGGCTAACATTATGCCGCTCTTTTAGAATAGTTGATGTTTAGGCACTGTTGTGTATATTTGTGAATCTTTTGTGGAACAAATGAGTGTACTATCGACAGTGTACAGTATATAACATTAGTAAAGTAGAGTGTGAAAAACTACACCAGTGCTGTGTTATGCAAGTTCGGTCTCAGTAGTTAACGATTAGAGACTGTACAAGATGAAAAGGCTCAACGGCCCAGCAGAAGTTGAGGGAGAGATGTCTACAAGATCAAGATTAAGCATCTCTAGAGATATCAACGAAGCGCCACTGAAATAGTACAGTGATGGCGCGTCAAGATGACATTGTGGTCCAGGGCGTGTGAAGTTATCTTATCGGACAGGGCCCTAACCTTGGTAGTCCAAGGGAAACCGAGAAAAGAAACATTTCAAATATCACCACTGACCAACAGTTAAAATAATGCCACGGGGCTGCTGTAGTAAACCGCCAATCGCTCCCTGACAGTAACATCTTTCCAAGTCTGTCTACATCTGACATTATAGCGGCAAGTTTGACGCCACCATCTTCCGCCTGTTTGTCGTAATCGGTGTCTATTTGACATTTTTGTCTGATGTCTGCCATAACAGTGTCATGTGACAATTCAGCAGAGATTTTTTCGCCACTGTTTTTTTTTTTTTTTGGTGTGCGTTCCCTACGCTCACAAGCGTATTCCATATACATGCTACTGATTTGTGCAATAGGATTAGCTTTCACTAAGTCCCGATTGCCTCACGCCATCGGGTGAGCCCATTCCGTCTTCATAGGTACTTGTAATGTACGTCCCCAAATCAAGGACGAGAAGTCAACATTTTAGTGCAACTGACCGGTGTAGGAGTTGAACTAGCTACCTCGGCATCGGCACACTGGATTGTTAAAAACGAGAGCTCATATCCATTCTGCCACGCTGACCTGTGTTCATCATTATTATTTTCTGTGTAACTTGTCTGAACTATGTTTTAAGTTGAGCTGAGTTGAGTTGAGTTGAGTTGAATTGAGTTGAGCTGAATTTAATTGAGTTGAGCTGAGTTGTGTCGCGTTGAGTTGAGATGAGCTGAGATGAGTTGAGTTGCGTTGAGTTGAATGGTGAATTGAGTTGAGTTGAGTTGAGCTGAGAACCAACATCACTGCACTCCACACATTCACATATGTGTTCCGTCCCCTCGTTCAACATGTCTTAAATGTGATAAGTTTGACACTCTCTGGTCATATGTTTATCATAATAGATTTCTAGTTAGCATGTCTGTCTCGTGTATATCATAATTGTGGCGTGTTTGACACTCTTTCTGGTCATATTTTAACATAATAGATTTCTAGTTAGCATGTCTGTCTCGTGTATGTCATAATTGTGGCGTGTTTGACACTCTGTCTGGTCATATTTTAACATAATAGATTTCTAGTTAGCATGTCTGTCTCGTGTATGTCATAATTGTGGCGTGTTTGACACTCTGTCTGGTCATATTTTAACATAATAGATTTCTAGTTAGCATGTCTGTCTCGTGTATGTCATAATTGTGGCGTGTTTGACACTCTGTCTGGTCATATTTTAACATAATAGATTTCTAGTTAGCATGTCTGTCTCGTGTATATCATAATTGTGGCGTGTTTGACACTCTGTCTGGTCATATTCTTATCATAATAGATTTCTAGTTAGCATGTCTGTCTCGTGTATATCATAATTGTGGCGTGTTTGACACTCTGTCTGGTCATATTTTAACATAATAGATTTCTTAGTTAGCATGTCTGTCTCGTGTATATCATAATTGTGGCGTGTTTGACACTCTGTCTGGTCATATTTTAACATAATAGATTTCTAGTTAGCATGTCTGTCTCGTGTATATCATAATTGTGGCGTGTTTGACACTCTGTCTGGTCATATTTTAACATAATAGATTTCTAGTTAGCATGTCTGTCTCGTGTATATCATAATTGTGGCGTGTTTGACACTCTGTATGGTCATATTTTAACATAATAGATTTCTAGTTAGCATGTCTGTCTCGTGTATATCATAATTGTGGCGTGTTTGACACTCTGTATGGTCATATTTTAACATAATAGATTTCTAGTTAGCATGTCTGTCTCGTGTATATCATAATTTGTGGCGTGTTTGACACTCTGTCTGGTCATATTTTAACATAATAGATTTCTAGTTAGCATGTCTGTCTCGTGTATATCATAATTGTGGCGTGTTTGACACTCTGTCTGGTCATATTTTAACATAATAGATTTCTAGTTATTTTTTTATATTGTGGGTGTTTACACTCTCTGGTTTTACATAATGTTTTATTACATGTCTGTTTGTGTTACATTTGTGCGTGTTTGACATTGTGGTCATTTTACATATGATTTCTAGTTACATTGTCTCGTGTATGTCATAATTGTGCGTGTTTGAACCTGTCGGTCTATTTACATAATAATTTTATACATTTATTTATTCTAATTGTGCGTGTTTACACTGTTGGTCATATTTAACTATAGATTTCTATAATTCTGTCTCGTGTATTCTATTGTGTTACACTTTGGCTTTTACATATGTTTCTTTAGCATTTGTTCTGTTAGTTTGTGTGTTTACATGTTGTCTATTTTCTGTAATTTTATAGATTTCTGTTAGATATTGTGTGTTTGCATCTGTGTTATTTTCAATGTCTTTTACTGTCGTTCTGTTACATATTTGGTGTTGCATCTGTCTGTTATTTCTGTCTTTACATGTCTTCTGTAATATTTTCGTGTTTGAATTGTTGGTTTTAACTTGTTTTGTACATGTTTCTTTAATTGTGTTTACATTTGTCTGTTTACATAATGTTTTTTACATGTTTTATTACATTTGTTTTATACTTGTCTGTCTTTTACTACTAGATTTCTGTTATGATACTTTCTGGTATATTAATTGTGTTTTAATGTCTGTCTTTAATATAATTTTAGTAGTATGACTTCTTTGTATATTTGCTATGATTCTATTGTCTGTCTTTCTGATAATAATTTACGGTTGCATCTGTCTGTATATTTTGCGATGTTTCATTGCTGGTCATTTTCTGTAATTAATTTGGCATGATTGACTCTGTTGATCATATTGTGCTATGACATCTGTTGCATGTCTGTCCATATATTTCATAATTTGGCTGTTTGACTCTTTTGTCATATTTAATAAATTTCTGTTACATTTTCATGTTATTTAATTTTCGTGTTACATTGTCTGGTCTTTTTACATATAGTTTCTGTTACATTTGTCTGTTATTCATAATTATGTCTGTTGCATCTGTCTGTCTATTTTAACATAATTTCTGTTGCATCTGTCTGTTTTCATAATTGTGCTATTGCATCTGTCTGTCGATTTATATAATAGATTTGTGCTGTCTGTCTGTTTTATCATAATTTTCTAGTTGCTGTCTGTCTCGTGTCTTTATTGTTATATTACATTTCTAGTTAGCATGTCTGTCTCGTGTATATCATAATTGTGGCGTGTTTGACACTCTGTCTGGTCATATTTTAACATAATAGATTTCTAGTTAGCATGTCTGTCTCGTGTATATCATAATTGTGGCGTGTTTGACACTCTGTCTGGTCATATTTTAACATAATAGATTTCTAGTTAGCATGTCTGTCTCGTGTATATCATAATTGTGGCGTGTTTGACACTCTGTCTGGTCATATTTTAACATAATAGATTTCTAGTTAGCATGTCTGTCTCGTGTATATATAATTGTGGCGTGTACCTCTGTCTGGTCATATTAACATAATAGATTTCTAGTTAGATGTCTGTCCTCGGGTATATCATAATTGTGGCGTGTTTGACACTCTGTCTGGTCATATTTTAACATAATAGATTTCTAGTTAGCATGTCTGTCTCGTGTATATCATAATTGTGGCGTGTTTTGACACTCTGTCTGGTCATATTTTAACATAATAGATTTCTAGTTAGCATGGTCTGTCTCGTGTATATCATAATTGTGGCGTGTTTGACACTCTGTCTGGTCATATTTTAACATAATAGATTTCTAGTTAGCATGTCTGTCTCGTGTATATCATAATTGTGGCGTGTTTGACACTCTGTCTGGTCATATTTTAACATAATAGATTTCTAGTTAGCATGTCTGTCTCGTGTATATCATAATTGTGGCGTGTTTGACACTCTGTCTGGTCATATTTTAACATAATAGATTTCTAGTTAGCATGTCTGTCTCGTGTATATCATAATTGTGGCGTGTTTGACACTCTGTCTGGTCATATTTTAACATAATAGATTTCTAGTTAGCATGTCTGTCTCGTGTATATCATAATTGTGGCGTGTTTGACACTCTGTCTGGTCATATTTTAACATAATAGATTTCTAGTTAGCATGTCTGTCTCGTGTATGTCATAATTGTGGCGTGTTTGACACTCTGTCTGGTCATATTTTAACATAATAGATTTCTAGTTAGCATGTCTGTCTCGTGTATGTCATAATTGTGGCGTGTTTGACACTCTGTCTGGTCATATTTTAACATAATAGATTTCTAGTTAGCATGTCTGTCTCGTGTATATCATAATTGTGGCGTGTTTGACACTCTGTCTGGTCATATTTTAACATAATAGATTTCTAGTTAGCATGTCTGTCTCGTGTATATCATAATTGTGGCGTGTTTGACACTCTGTCTGGTCATATTTTAACATAATAGATTTCTAGTTAGCATGTCTGTCTCGTGTATGTCATAATTGTGGCGTGTTTGACACTCTGTCTGGTCATATTTTAACATAATAGATTTCTAGTTAGCATGTCTGTCTCGTGTATAGTCATAATTGTGGCGTGTTTGACACTCTGTCTGGTCATATTTTAACATAATAGATTTCTAGTTAGCATGTCTGTCTCGTGTATATCATAATTGTGGCGTGTTTGACACTCTGTCTGGTCATATTTTAACATAATAGATTTCTAGTTAGCATGTCTGTCTCGTGTATATCATAATTGTGGCGTGTTTGACACTCTGTCTGGTCATATTTTAACATAATAGATTTCTAGTTAGCATGTCTGTCTCGTGTATATCATAATTGTGGCGTGTTTGACACTCTGTCTGGTCATATTTTAACATAATAGATTTCTAGTTAGCATGTCTGTCTCGTGTATATCATAATTGTGGCGTGTTTGACACTCTGTCTGGTCATATTTTAACATAATAGATTTCTAGTTAGCATGTCTGTCTCGTGTATATCATAATTGTGGCGTGTTTGACACTCTGTCTGGTCATATTTTAACATAATAGATTTCTAGTTAGCATGTCTGTCTCGTGTATATCATAATTGTGGCGTGTTTGACACTCTGTCTGGTCATATTTTAACATAATAGATTTCTAGTTAGCATGTCTGTCTCGTGTATATCATAATTGTGGCGTGTTTGACACTCTGCTGGTCATATTTTAACATAATAGATTTCTAGTTAGCATGTCTGTCTCGTGTATATCATAATTGTGCGTGTTTGACACTCTGTCTGGTCATATTTTAACATAATAGATTTCTAGTTAGCATGTCTGTCTCGTGTATATCATAATTGTGGCGTGTTTGACACTCTGTCTGGTCATATTTTAACATAATAGATTTCTAGTTAGCATGTCTGTCTCGTGTATATCATAATTGTGGCGTGTTTGACACTCTGTCTGGTCATATTTTAACATAATAGATTTCTAGTTAGCATGTCTGTCTCGTGTATATCATAATTGTGGCGTGTTTGACACTCTGTCTGGTCATATGCTTATCATAATAGATTTCTAGTTAGCATGTCTGTCTCGTGTATATCATAATTGTGGCGTGTTTGACACTCTGTCTGGTCATATTTTAACATAATAGATTTCTAGTTAGCATGTCTGTCTCGTGTATATCATAATTGTGGCGTGTTTGACACTCTGTCTGGTCATATTTTAACATAATAGATTTCTGTTTATTATGTCTGTCTCGTGTATATCATAATTGTGGCGTGTTTGACACTCTGTCTGGTCATATTTTAACATAATAGATTTCTAGTTAGCATGTCTGTCTCGTGTATATCATAATTGTGGCGTGTTTGACACTCTGTCTGGTCATATTTTAACATAATAGATTTCTAGTTAGCATGTCTGTCTCGTGTATGTCATAATTGTGGCGTGTTTGACACTCTGTCTGGTCATATTTTAACATAATAGATTTCTAGTTAGCATGTCTGTCTCGTGTATATCATAATTGTGGCGTGTTTGACACTCTGTCTGGTCATATTTTAACATAATAGATTTCTAGTTAGCATGTCTGTCTCGTGTATGTCATAATTGTGGCGTGTTTGACACTCTGTCTGGTCATATTTTAACATAATAGATTTCTAGTTAGCATGTCTGTCTCGTGTATATCATAATTGTGGCGTGTTTGACACTCTGTCTGGTCATATTTTAACATAATAGATTTCTAGTTAGCATGTCTGTCTCGTGTATGTCATAATTGTGGCGTGTTTGACACTCTGTCTGGTCATATTTTAACATAATAGATTTCTAGTTAGCATGTCTGTCTCGTGTATATCATAATTGTGGCGTGTTTGACACTCTGTCTGGTCATATTTTAACATAATAGATTTCTAGTTAGCATGTCTGTCTCGTGTATATCATAATTGTGGCGTGTTTGACACTCTGTCTGGTCATATTTTAACATAATAGATTTCTAGTTAGCATGTCTGTCTCGTGTATATCATAATTGTGGCGTGTTTGACACTCTGTCTGGTCATATTTTAACATAATAGATTTCTAGTTAGCATGTCTGTCTCGTGTATATCATAATTGTGGCGTGTTTGACACTCTGTCTGGTCATATTTTAACATAATAGATTTCTAGTTAGCATGTCTGTCTCGTGTATATCATAATTGTGGCGTGTTTGACACTCTGTCTGGTCATATTTTAACATAATAGATTTCTAGTTAGCATGTCTGTCTCGTGTATATCATAATTGTGGCGTGTTTGACACTCTGTCTGGTCATATTTTAACATAATAGATTTCTAGTTAGCATGTCTGTCTCGTGTATATCATAATTGTGGCGTGTTTGACACTCTGTCTGGTCATATTTTAACATAATAGATTTCTAGTTAGCATGTCTGTCTCGTGTATATCATAATTGTGGCGTGTTTGACACTCTGTCTGGTCATATTTTAACATAATAGATTTCTAGTTAGCATGTCTGTCTCGTGTATATCATAATTGTGGCGTGTTTGACACTCTGTCTGGTCATATTTTAACATAATAGATTTCTAGTTAGCATGTCTGTCTCGTGTATATCATAATTGTGGCGTGTTTGACACTCTGTCTGGTCATATTTTAACATAATAGATTTCTAGTTAGCATGTCTGTCTCGTGTATATCATAATTGTGGCGTGTTTGACACTCTGTCTGGTCATATTTTAACATAATAGATTTCTAGTTAGCATGTCTGTCTCGTGTATATCATAATTGTGGCGTGTTTGACACTCTGTCTGGTCATATTTTAACATAATAGATTTCTAGTTAGCATGTCTGTCTCGTGTATATCATAATTGTGGCGTGTTTGACACTCTGTCTGGTCATATTTTAACATAATAGATTTCTAGTTAGCATGTCTGTCTCGTGTATATCATAATTGTGGCGTGTTTGACACTCTGTCTGGTCATATTTTAACATAATAGATTTCTGTTTATTATGTCTGTCTCGTGTATATCATAATTGTGGCGTGTTTGACACTCTGTCTGGTCATATTTTAACATAATAGATTTCTAGTTAGCATGTCTGTCTCGTGTATATCATAATTGTGGCGTGTTTGACACTCTGTCTGGTCATATTTTAACATAATAGATTTCTAGTTAGCATGTCTGTCTCGTGTATATCATAATTGTGGCGTGTTTGACACTCTGTCTGGTCATATTTTAACATAATAGATTTCTAGTTAGCATGTCTGTCTCGTGTATATCATAATTGTGGCGTGTTTGACACTCTGTCTGGTCATATTTTAACATAATAGATTTCTAGTTAGCATGTCTGTCTCGTGTATATCATAATTGTGGCGTGTTTGACACTCTGTCTGGTCATATTTTAACATAATAGATTTCTGTTTATTATGTCTGTCTCGTGTATATCATAATTGTGGCGTGTTTGACACTCTGTCTGGTCATATTTTAACATAATAGATTTCTAGTTAGCATGTCTGTCTCGTGTATATCATAATTGTGGCGTGTTTGACACTCTGTCTGGTCATATTTTAACATAATAGATTTCTAGTTAGCATGTCTGTCTCGTGTATATCATAATTGTGGCGTGTTTGACACTCTGTCTGGTCATATTTTAACATAATAGATTTCTGTTTATTATGTCTGTCTCGTGTATATCATAATAGTGACATGTTTGACACTCTGTCTGGTCATATGTTTATCATAATATATTTCTGTTTAACATGTCTGTCTCATGTCTGTCATAATAGTGACATGTTTGACACGTCGTCTGACTTCTGTCTGGTTAGTGTCTATCATGATATATTTCTGTCTGTTGTCTGTCTTAACTATGACATGTCGGACACGAATGTTTGGTCATATGTTTATCATAATACATGTCTGTTTAACATGTCTGTCTGATGTCTGTCATATTGGTGGCATGCAAGGCATATATAAGAACGGACTATCCTTGAATATCAAGAATATAGTTACAATGGTGATATCATAGAAAAAGGTGACATCAAGTGTGAACAATGAGAATAGAAGAGAACATTCTTAACCAAGTGGATAATCATAAATACCTAAGGATATGTATAACATCAGATGGAAGGTGCATAACAGAGATTAAAAACATTTTCTTTTGTCGCATGTCCTTTACAGGACATCACTGTCAACATCAGCATCTATCAGCTGATATTTGATTTCTTGGCAAGATTACGCTCAGTAGTTTGCGATTGCTTTCTGAGCGGCCGGCTCACATACCCCGAAAGTTACCAACGCGGTTAGAACCGCTACCGATTCTCGCACAAATTACGTTCCTCGCGTGGATATACGGGATTACGGAGAAAGTCGCTAACCCCTAGGCCAGGGAGAGCGGCAATAACAGATTAGGGCAGGCAAAAGCTGCATTTCAGAAAATGAACAAAATATCTTATTAAATGCTTGCTTGCTTGTGTTCGTTTGCTTGAGCTCCAACGCGAAGTCCTGTATGTCGGATGAAGGCATCCTGTTGTCCAACATCAGTGTGATGTCATACAGGACCTGAGGTTTGCGTGAGTATCCGTTGTCCAATGTCTGGCTTATTGGTGTGCAGACTGTTGGTTCCTCGCCTTACAGGCAGACACTCTCCGACTTCGGAGGAATCGGCGATCCTACTGACTTTAGCCAGGACCCTGAAGGGACCTGTTGCCCAGGACGCTCGACGAGGACGCGTCAATAGGTCTTGGCCAGTATATAACCCAGCCCTGGTGCCTTGGAAACACCTCTGCGTCCCATCTTATTAAATAAGTCACTTATCATTGAATGTAAGAAAACGAATGCTGAAGTGCTATATAGAAACTGTTTTGCTGTATGGTGGTGAATCTTGGAATGTAAATGAACAAATTAGGAAGAACTTGGATGCAAAATATGTGTGTTTCTTGATTAGAATGTTGCGAATTCTTTGGTGCCAAAGTAACTAACGACGATTGCCTGAAAGAAGCTAATGAAACTAATGCATTATATACAACAATAAGAAAGAATCAAACAGCTTTCTTTGGACATGTGATGAGAAGAGAGGTATTGGAGAACATCTTGACAACTAGAAAGATCAAGTTGAAGAGAGTCAGAGGCCAATCATAAGAAATAATGATGGATGCAATGAGACGGTGGTATGTAAGAATTTCATGAGCAGAGTTGATCCAGAACACCAAAGACCGAGATCTTTGGAGATACATGAACGCCTACGTCAACTGGTAAAGCACTTGATGATGATGTTGATGATGATGATGATAGAACACATATATCTGGTCACAACAGATTTGTGACTAACATGTCTGTCTAATGTCTGTCTTGTTAGTGGCATATAGGACACATCTGTCTCGTCATAATACATGTCTGTTTAATATGTCTGTCGGGGGATTGTCATAATAGTTGAATTCGTTTGGTCATATATCTATCATAATAGATTTATGTCAAGCATGATGTCACACATAATATTGTTATATTTAGCATGTCTGCCTGACACACGTCTGCCACAACATACGTCTGCTTAAAATATTAGCATTGTGTGTATCAAAACAGCGGTGTTTTGGACAGGACTGTCACACATATATCCCCATACTTATCCTTCTCTGACAATCCGCCAATAATTAAAGTGAATTTCTCCGTCGACCGATCGAACTTGCTCATGGTAATGTTGGTCAGCTGCTACTCTATCGACAGTTGGTCTGGAATCAAAGCAGAAGTCAGGTTAACCAACTCTTCACCAAGTCATGTCTGAGACGGCTCGACGTAAGGTGGTGGGTGGTATAAGGTTCGGTGTGGTATACAGAGCAGAAGCAACATAAGAACAACATAATGTACAACATAAGAACAGCATGATGTACAACATAAGAACAACATAATGTACAAAATAAGAACAACATAATGTACAATATAAGAACAACATAATGTACAACATAAGAACAGCATGATGTACAATATAAGAACAAAGTAATGTACAACATAAGAACACGATAAAGTACAACATAAGAACAACATAATGTACAACATAAGAACACGATAAAGTACAACATAAGAACAACAAAATGTACAACATAAGAACAATATAATGTACAACATAAGAACAACATGTTGTAGAACATAAGAACAACATAAAGTACAACATGTGTCTGTCATAACAGTCCGGTGGTCACAGGTTCGCATCCGCATAGAGACGGATCGTTAAAATTGAGACCTCCCCCCCCCCCCCACCAGGTCGACCCAGTCTACAGCAGGTATCGGAGAATGTATTGGGACGGTAAGGCGGTAGCCGTGAGAGTGACCACTTCACTCAGTGTGGGTCTATACAAACATGGGTCTAACAACATATGCATTAAGAATATTTTCAAAAGGGTCGTTTAGTTACTTACTTACATACCTTCTTAATTACTTATTTCATTACTTACTTACCTACTTACTTGCTTATCTGTTTACATAATTACTTACTTATTAAATTACTTATTTATATACTTACTTACTTATCTACTTACATACATACTTACCTACTTACTTACTTACCTTCTTACTTACTTATGTAATTACTTATTTAATACTTACTTACTTATCTACTTACATACTTACTTACCTACTTCATTACTTATTTAATTACTTACTTACCTACTTACCTACTTTCTTACCTACCTACTTACTTATTTAAGTACTTACCTACTTACTTACTTATCTACTTACTTACTTACTTACTTACTTATCTACTTACTTACTTACTTACTTACTTACTTACTTACTTACTCACTTACTTACTTACTTACTTAATTACTTACTTACTTACCTACGTACTTCCTTCCTTCCTTCCTTACTGATGACTGACTGACTGACTGACTGACTGACTTACTGACTGACTGACTGACTGACTGACTGACTGACTGACTGACTGACTGACTGACTGACTTACTGACTTACTGACTGACTTACTGACTGACTGACTGACTGACTGACTGACTTACTGACTGACTGACTGACTTACTGACTGACTTACTGACTGACTGACTTACTTACTTACTTACTCACTTACTTACTTATTGAGAAGCCGGTTCTGTGGCTAAGGAGTTACAAATGACATTCTTAATCCCGCATACCGCGTTCGAAACACAGCTGCGGGCGAATTGGAAGCAGGGCGCCATGTGTTGGTTTCTATACAATTGTGTGATTGCCGGTTGTTCAGAAATCAAGGGCAAATTACTGTACATACATTTGCTCAGAAATCCATCCATCCATCCATCATGTGCCATGCCGGTAAGCGTGGGCGGTCATGTTCTGCCATCTCAATCGATCACCAAAGTCGTGAATCAGCCCCCTGTTTCTGTCTCGACCATGCCACAAGGCCAAGCCATCCAGGTACTTGCTTCTAGGTCTTCTCCTTGGTCTGTTCCCCTCGATCTTACCAGTTGTCACAAAGTTCTCCAGATCATTTCTTCTCATAACATGCCAAACAAATTGTGACTGTCTACGTCTAATGTCACGCATGACTATCCATAACGGACGAGCCTGCTCCTATGGAGCACCCATTTACGCCGTTTCTCTGATTATCGATGAGTCCACACAACATTATTTTCTTGGCATCTATAAAGAAGATAGTTTGCCATTGCTTTCCTTCCTAGCAGGAACCATACTGGTCAGTGACCATAGCCATCGTCTCCTCGAAAACAAAGAGATCCTCTGCCTACCGTCGTGAAGGTGGAGACCATACTCTACAACTATCTGTCGGCTGCTCTACATCTTCATCCACCACCTGCACGCATGGCTTCACATAACCCTGATCGGGGGGCTAAACGGGTACTCCACCTTGCCCAAGGGTGTCCCGTAGGCTAGCGGAGGGAAGGAGGCGCCTTACTTCTCCTTTGATAGGGGATACCCCTATCCCGCTACCCTAGAAAATCAGAAATCATAAATAGCCAAATATTCTGGAGTTGACTGCTTTATTCTGTAAAGGATGTGTAACTAACTTTTCTTACTTACGTACTAACGTAATTGCTCAATTACCTATTTAATTAGTTACTTACGTACTTACTTACATAATTACTTAACCACTTACTTAATTACCTACTTAATTACCGACATAGTTACTTACTTACTTATCTACTTAATTACTTATGTAATTACTTATGTAATTACTTATGTAATTACTTACTTACTTACAGGTGGAGAAGGCGGAGGAACAGACTGAGAACCCATATGTGGAAAGAAGGAGATTGCGGGGGATTGGCAAGGGTTCTGGTAGAATCTTTAACCTGAGAGGGAAGTCCAGGAGAACTTTAAATCAGATAGCGGTGGGAACGATTATTAGTATCACTCTTTGCTGGTCGTTGAACGAGGGGACGGAGTACGTATGGGAATGTCCTGAGTGCCGTGATGTCGGTTCTTAACTCAACTCAACTCAACTCAACTTACTTATTTACTTACTTATCTTTTGTTTTTTAATTCGCATATCCTTTTACAGGACATCGCTGTCAACAGCAGCATCTTTCAGCTGTCTGTTGATTTCTTGGCAAGATTACGCTCAGTAGTTTGCCACTGCTTTCTGAGCGGCCGGCTCAGTTATCCCGCAAATCACCAGCGGGGGTAGAATCGCTTCCAGTTGTCGCCCGCTACGAGACTCTGCGTGATAAACGGGATTACGGAGAAAGTGGTGTAACCCCTCGGCCGAGACCGGCACTTACTTATCTACCTACTTATATAATATCTACTTACTTTCTTACCGTCTTACTTATCTATTTATATACGTATCTCCTTATCTACTTACTAACTTACCTAACTACTTACATACATAGATGCTTACTTAGTTATCTACTTATTTACTTATATACTTACTTACTTACCTACCTACTTACCTACATACCTACATAATTATCTACTTATATTCTTATCAACATATTTACCTACTTAAATACTTACTTACTTACCACCTAACTTGCTTACTTACTTACCTACTTGCTTCCTTTTTTACTTTTTTACTGAATTACTTACCTAGCAACTTACCTACTTTTTTTCTTTCCTGCTTATTTACTTACTTATCTACTTACTTACTTGCTTACTTATATAGATATTATATCTGACAGTCCAGCGTGTAGCAGCTAACAACACCAGTTCTGTGTTGGTTTATTACTCTTCTTTGGCTTCCTGCGTAGTGTTCTTGTTTGGCCACACCTCTTTTAATTTGCTGTTCTCGCAGTCTGACCATGGTTGTGGTTCACAGTCATCACTTGGTTCTCGCACATGTCTTACTTCTCGTAGAGCATTCAGAATGTCAGCCTGGTCCATGGCACGTCCGCCTTCCACAGTAGCCTTACCTGCAATCCTGTCAGCCTGCTCATTTCTCTGTACACCCGCATGCCGTGTCACGAAAATGAAACTAATCTTTGCCTTCCGAGCAAGATGCTTGCAATTATTATATTGATCTTCCCGATGGCGTTTCCTGTGGCAGGGAATCAAGTAATAAAATACTTGCAAGCGTCATACTGATCTTCCCGATGACGTCTCCTGTAGCACGGAATTGAATAAGAAAATGTTTGCAATTATCATATTGATCTTCTCGATTACGTCTGTAGTAGCGAAGAATTGAGTAAGAACATGCTTGCAATTATTACACTGATCTTCCCAAAGACCTCTGCTGTATCGGGAAATTCAGTAAGAAAATGCTTGCAATTATCATATTGATATCTCTGATGACCTCTCCTGTAGCGACGATATGAGTAAGAAAATGCTTGCAACTATCATTCTGATCTTCCCTACCACATCAGCTGTAACGAGGAATTGTGTAAGAAAATAATTGCAATTATCATATAGATTTTCAGATGACCTCTCCTGTAGCAGGGAATTCAATAAGAAAGCGGTTGTAATTATCGCTTGCAATATTGGTTCCTATATGTTTCCAACACTGGAATATTCAGCGACACTTCTTTCGAATGTAAGTGGGGGAGATTGGGTGCATAATCTTGTCCTGAGCGAAGAGACTTCAATTATTCTTATTAATCATAATCGTGATCTTGTTGATGATATCTGGCATTGATGGAGAAGACAGACAGACAGACAGACAGACAGACAGACAGACAGACAGACAAACAGACAGACAAACAGACAGACAGACAGAGAGACAGACAGACAGACAGACAGACAGACAGACAGACAGACAGACAGACAAACAGACAGACAGACAGACATGCAGACAGACATGCAGGCTGGCAGGCAGGCAGGTAGGCAGGCAGATAGACAGACCATCACATATCGAAGACACAAACAATAGATTGTCTGGCATTTTCTCTTCCATCTAACCAGACACATACATGTACGGTTTTATCTTTTTGCTGTAGTTTATTATATGTAATTTCTACAGTACTAATTGTTTGTGTCTTCGATATTCAAATTCACTACGGGAAAACGTTGTTTTGAAATAAATAAATACCAGACGCATCTCAAACATATGAAGCATAGTAAACGAAGAGAGACTGCTCGTTACCCTGGCTCATTTCCTGATACTCACTAATGCTCCCTGCATTGATTGATACTGTCCGGTAATCCACCAGGTTGTGACTTTGTTCAACTTCAGAGCTTTGTTGTCTGCGTAAGGTGTGTCTGATTTTGTGTATGTGAGCGAAACATTGTGCGGAGTGGTGCGTCGGTGTGCACAAATTTGTAGCACTTATAAAAACAAAAACAGATTATGTCCGTCACAAGGAAGAATGAAGCACCACAATGTAATATACAAGTAAACTGGAATATTCTTAAACCAGTGAATCGGTTCAATTATCTCGGAACAGTCATAACATCTGATGGGAGATGCCTTGAAGAGATTAGAATAACAATCGATATGGCGAAGGTAGCCTTTTGCCAGATGAAAAACATACTGACCAATAACAGGATGTCATTTGTAAGGAGAAAAAGTGTGTTGACATGCTGAATAGAACCTATACTTTGTATGGATGTTAAGCGTGGACAATGAGCAGACAAGCTTAAAAACATCTGATGGTTGTGGAAATATTGTTTCTGAGAAAAATACAAAGAATACCATGGACAGACAGAAAAACCAATGAACAAGTCCTACTAGAAACAAATGAAAATCGTAAACTGATTAGAGACATTATACGTAGATAGTCACAATTTTTGGTCGCGTTATGAGAAGAAATAAATTAACGTGTCCAAAATATATTAGCTGTCCAATTATAATTTCTATAACAAGTTTACGGTTTTTGTTTGTTTCTTGAAAGACTGTTTATCTCGTTTTCTATCCGATCATGCTATTCTTTTCAGTTTGCAAAAACAAAATTGGCACTGCCATTATATGTTTCTCAGCCTATCTGTTTATTGTGCATGTTTCACAAACATATAACTAAATAAAATGCTATATAGGACCTGCATTTCAGTGAATCTTAGAATGTAAATTATGAAGAACTTGGAAGCAACAGAGATGTTCTTCCTGAGACGAACGTTGCGAATTACTTGGACTGCCAGAGTAATTAACAACGACAGCCTGAAAGAGAGTAGTGAAACTAGTACATTTTATTCAACAATAAGAATGAAACAGACAGCTGTCTTTGGTCATGTGATGAAAAGAGAGGCATTGGAAAACATCGTGACGACAAGAAAGAGCAAGGGGAAGAGAGGCAGAGGCAGACCAAGAAACATTATGCTGGATGGACTGAGATGGTGACATGGGAAATGATATCAATAGAGCTGATCCAATACACCAAAGACTGAAATTTGTGGAGAGACATCTTCTTCTTCTTTCGTTCGCCTAAATTATGTTTATAACTGCAATGTTGTCTCTTGTATGAATCTAACAGTCTTTTTTAGTTCATTCAGCGGTCCATAGAGTTTATCTTCCACTGTTGTCTCTCTAGGCCAGAAGGTTCGCCTGGATATGTTGTAGTTTGGGCAATCCTGGAGTATGTGCTCTGCTGTCTGCGACGCCAAACCACATGTGCACATGGCTGAGTCACCAATCTTGAATTTTGTATACATGTGGTTGCGTAATCTATTGTGTCCTGTTCTGAGGCGCAGAAGAATGACCTGTTCTGGTCTGTCCATAACGTGGTAGTCGTCTTGAGTAAGGTTTGGTGGCCTTCTGACTGATTTGATCATTCTTTTCTTTTGGTGGTATGTAATAGGCACATCTGGTTGTTCTTCTTGTGCTCCTTCCTTAGCCAATCGATCAGCTCTGTCGTTTCCGGGGATTCCACAGTGGGATGGTATCCACTGTATGGTGAGACATGAAAGCCAGGCACTTGATAATGATGATGATAATACCAATACAGATTATATATAGCTCTTGAACACTGCTCCCCCCCCCCCTCCCCCAATCCCTCGGCTACTGGAAGCCTTTTAATTGTGTCATGTTTTCATGATAGAAAAGGCTGTTTGTGCTATAACAATTCTTGTTCTCGTCATCAAGTGCCTTGCCGGCTGGCGTTGGCAATCATGCTTCTCCCCAAGTTGCGATCTCCGAGGGCATGGATCAAATCATGTGTTGATTCCCCTCCGTGCCATGAAACAAGATTGATTGATTGATTTAGGAACAGCATTCGGGGCATTCCCATAAGCGCTCCGTCCCCATCCTCAGAAGCCAGCGAAGAGTTCCAACCCCAATAGTACCAGTAGCAATCTGATTATATGTGCGTCTCGCCTTTCCTCTAAGCTTCGAGCATCGGCCTGATCCCCTCTTCACTCCTCGCTGTAGCATTCTTGCCAGACCATGGTGATCCATTTGCTCCTCCGAGGTGTACACGTGCTCCCACAAGGCCGCAACCACGTCTGCCTTATCATGCCATGATACAAGACTGGCACGCATTTTATTCTCGCTGTAGGCCGCCTTGCCCTGCTTTTTAACAAAATGAATAAAGTGCTGGTCGTTCAGAAAGCAACGGCAAACTACTGAACATAAGCTTCCGAAGAAAACCCGAACATGCAGGGGTTGACTGCGTCCTGTAAAGGATATGCAACTTAAAATGATGACTGCCTTTTTCTTTTTGTGATAAATTGTCTTCGAAGCTTAGTAATTCTCAATATGTCCATATTGCTCTTTTGGCTGCCAATAAATTTTAAGTTTTCTTCTATAAAAGAAAGCATATCCAAGGCTCCCCGGGATTTTTTCGCCTGTTTACTAATTGTCCCTAATTTGCAGCCGTTTGTTAAAACTGGTTCTATGTAACAGGCAAGAACTCTTTTTCTAACTTCCAAAGACCTATTGCATAACATGTTCTTTTTTTTTGATAGAATGCAGTGTTTGCTTGTCCTGTTCTTTTTTGTTTTATCTCTGTAATGCATCAACCATCTGATGTTACCTAAGTGATTAGAAATCGTTCTTGTTCTAATCTCCACAAACCATCTTCTCTCAGATGGCATGGTTTTCCAAGATAGCTCCACTGCTTAAACTGTTTTCCCAATTTCCTTTATATGTCAATAATCGACGGCTAAGAATGCTGGGTTCTTCTTCGGGAGACCTGGGGTACGAATCCTCGGTAATGTGTCGAATTTTTCTATTTGGGGCAAAAAGAAATGTCTAACCTTCACAGTTCGAGGCGAATGCACTAGCCAGGTGGCCTTAAATTCTCAGGGTCACTACCCCCCCCCCCCCCTCCATTTCAAACCGTCCTACACTATATGCAGTAAATGACAATTTTGACAGTCACTCATTACCATTATTTACGATTCCAGTAAGAGTGGGCGATCATGGTTCGACATCCGACACTTTTAGATTGCTGGTTTTTTAAAATCCGCCCACGGTGTTTTCTATATTTTCTTCAGAAACCACATTTCCATGACATGTTTCTCAGCTTAGTGGAGCGGCTGGCCGAAGGATTAGAATGTCGGGCTCTCATTCGGGAGACCCGGGTTCGAATCCTAGATAGGGTGTGGAGTAATTTTTCTGTCCGGGGCAAAAAGAAAACTATTACCTGCACATATCGCGGCGACTGCACTAGCCATGCGGCCTTAATTCCACAGGCTCAGGTTCCCCCTGTCCTACAGCGCAAGGTACTATAGACAGTAGATGACAGTTTGACAGTTTCTCAGCTTGTCTACATGTTGTCAATGTTTCACATGGATATACCATAATATATATACTTCAACACTCCTTTTCAATTGTTCACACATCAATTGACATATTCGTATATGAAAACTGATAGTTAAATTACAACATAACATAACAGACCATACCATTTAAACCATACATAATCATTCTTGTCTACATTGTATTGAAAATAATCAATTTCCATGTACAATTTACAAATTCGGAATTTACGGAAGAATCAATATTCGATTCAATGATAATGTTCTACACCATCAAAATAAATAACAACGATACTGGCGGCTGTGAAAGGGCGTAATACTGGTAATAGAAGATGTAAACAATATAGGTAAGATGAGGTTGTCTAGGTAAACAACAAGTTAAAGCTCATACAAGTCACCTTAAGACGACCTGAGTTATACAGTTCAGTTAACATTGACTTAATATTAAGATTTTAACAAGAATGTGATCGACGTGTCTGTCAATAGACTACTGACCGTAGTCTGTGACTGTTGTAGTGTATGACTGACCTTAGTTTATACTGTCCCATGCCTGTCACTGTCCGAAGTTTGTGACTGACCATAGTTTGTGACTGACCGTAGTTTGTGACTGACCGTAGTTTGAGACTCTCCCTAGTCTCTGACTGTCTTTGGTCTTTGACTTGATGCCATGCATTATTGACAGATGATATGTATTGGTAATTGATGGCATGTGATGGTGATTTACGTCATGTATTGGTGATTGATATCATGTATTGGTGACTGATGCCATGTAATGGTGATTGATGTCATGTATTAGGGATTGATGTTATGTGTTGGTGATTGATGTCATGTATTGGTGACTAATGTCATGTAATCGTGATAGATGGCATGTGTTGAGTTGAGTTAGGTTGATCTAAGAAAAGACATCACTACACTCAGTCATGTTTTTATGTCATTTGTTAGTGATTGAAATCATGTATTAGTGTTCGATATCATGTAATGGTGATTGATGTCATGTGTTTGTGATTAATGATTAGTATAGTTTAGTCGACCGATCAACATCACGGCACATGGGTTTAACCCATACGTGCTACGTTCTACTAACTCAAGCCTTAGTCCGGAGAATCTCAGCTCAATGCATGCACTCCGTAGCACCGGCGAAGTTCCTGAAATACTTTGGGTAGATTTTTAACTCGAAATTTTGCCTGCGCTGCGCCGTTAGGCTACTCTTTTTTGATTTCCAACTGCCAAGGGAATTTTTACGTGCGCAACAGTACACACGGGCGTCCAATCTCACTATATAGAGACCAAAGGAAATTTTGTTACTAGAAGTCCACGTGAAAAAATCCCTACCCTCACCGGGGCTTGAACCCGGGACCTCCAGCTATCTAGGCGGACACAATACCTCGTGACCACTCATCCCCCTGTTTGTGATTAAAGCCATGTGTTAATGATTTATTAATCATGTACTGGTGATTTATGTCGTAATGCAAACAAACAAATATACAGTAAACTCTTCTCGCTGGTATTGAATGTAGGGATGTTTTAAAGATTACTATCCCTTATTTCATCCTTTACTCCCGGCTCGGACATGGGCTCCAACCAAATCACCTCAAGCCCTTTTGTCCTTAGCTATCCCAGTCAGCTTCGTCCATGTTTTAGCTATATGATAATGTTTGTTTATTCTTTTTTTTATTCTCAATTTCCTTCTCTGTTTTGTTTTTACCGTGTGAATTACATCAGAGTTCTTTCTTGTTATTCTATTCTCAAGATGTGTCAATATAAAATAACACAAAGTATTGAAGCATTACAGAAAATAATTACGACTAACCTTCTTCAGCAACTATTTTGTCTCTTCTTTGTTCTCATTTTTTCATCTTGTTATTCTTTTCATCCCGGTCATATGCCTTAATGTAGTAACTTGACGGTCTTCTCCGTGATTATATTGTTGTGTTTTGTGTTTGTATTCGTTTGCTGATGAAGACTAGTCGCCGCAACGTCCTGTATTTGTCATAATTCTGTACTGTAAAGCTGCATTATTTTGTGTTATTTTATATTGTTTACATGTCCACAGCTTTACCACAGTTCCACTAATTGTGTTCAAGTGTTCGCAGTGAATGTCCAATTCAGCGCCAGCCTCGTTGTTCCACCTATGAAACATTGGTATTTGTCTAGTTGTCTCCATGAGCTCCACATTGGCGATTCTGTCATATAATTTTATTCCTGCTACTCTGCCCAGGCACGAATACATGAATGTGTATAGTTTATGTATAATTGTTTTCATTATTCTCCATGTGTCTCATTCGTACAACAGTATTTATTTAATGCTAGAGATAAATATTCCGTTTCTTGCTAATTTCAATTTCTTTTAACTTCCAGAAATGTCTCATTGCTATAAAACCGGCTCTAGACTTCAGAATTCTTATTCTGATAGCTTTATATCCCCCCCCCCCCCCACCTCTTAGTCTACACATCTACATAAGTAGGTGTATGATTCCGTCCCAGGGAAGATCGGTATATCATTTCCTTGATTTGTTATCATTGTCTTTCCCTGTGATATACTCAATTTAAGTTTCGAATGGTTTTGGGGTCAGCATGGCAAAATGGATCAGAGCATTTGTCCTCACACATCCGTCCTGTTGCCGAGGTAGCGGGTTCAACTCCTACACTGGTCAGATGGACTAGAATGGTCTAGGTGGGTCGTCGCTAGAGCTACGGAGTTCGTGCTTTATGCGACGCTTTCCTGCGGAAAGAGACCGAGCAATATGGGATAAAACCCGGTGCAATGAAGTCGACCCTTTCGACTTTTAAGCGACATTTTTTTTAGAATGTTGACCTCTCGTCCTCGGAGTGGGTGCGCCTGATGGGTCAAGAGAACGCTAATCCATACACAAGCATCAGTCCGGTCCACCAGAATTAGCAGCATGTGTTGACTACGCCTGAGTTCAAAGCGGGCAACGTCAAAATATAACAACAAATAATAATGGTATGGAAGATGTGAATGTTCACCTGCTGATATATATATATATATAATCTATTTAGCAATCATGCATTAAATGGCATGTATACTTTGTATCTGGATGGATGTGTACATTTCATCGCGCTCCTCATTTATTGTGTATCACTCTCATTGTTTACCAACATGATACTTGCAATGATGATAAATGCTGTTTTACAGAACAGTGTAGAATAACATGCCAACTCTATGTTGTAAACGATCGGACGTGTACATTCGATTGCGCTCCTCTCTCGTTGTCTATAATTGTTTACCAAAATTATTCTAGCCATGGTAATAACTCTTCTTTAACAGAACAGAGTAAATTAAAATGCCAAGTCTACGTTGTAAAACGGGGAATGTGTACACGTGATTGCGCTCAGTTCTCATATTGTACGGCTATCATTGTTTCCTAAGTGAGTGGCACCTTGCCGTTTTGACAGACGAAAGTGTGTAGAATGAAATTTGACCAAAATCTCATCGCACAATGCCTGGGCATGGATTCAGAGAACATGTGTTACCCATGCAGCATATGCCCTCTCTCGGCCTTGCCTTGTTTACTCCAGGGGAAAGAATAATCAGTTCGTCTGGAACAAGGTGGGCTGCAGACTGGCGGCTCAATATCAAACCTCCAAGAGAGGGAGGTGAGTCTCACCTCCAAGAGCAGGAGATGAGTGGTGGCCAGGCCAGACCCTCATATCCGTGGGACTTGACTTAGAGGCGTTCAGCCACATCACACTGAAATCCTACTTACAATAATGATAACTCAAGTTTAACAGAACAGAGTAGAATACAATGCCTGTCGACGTAGCAAACGGACGAATGGGTACTTTTGATCATACTCCTCTTGTATCTCGCGTCATTCTAATAGTTTATTAAAATGATATTTGCAATGATGATAACCTGTCATGAACACAACTAAACAGCGAAATACGCCGAGTTTACGCTATTTCTTCATTAATGTGACACTTAATTGCGTTCATCATTGCTTGTTTAACAGTGTGTTGTCTACTAAAATGATACTACTCTGCTTTGTTGTATTGTAAAGTTCTTCTTTTTCTGCAATCAACATTTGCTGTGCGTGGTGTAAAGCATCCATAGTAATGCGTAAATGCCCGCTTTCTAGTCCCATGTCACTTGGCCCAGGAACTATTGTAAAGTCCGCGTTATGGACTTATTTCACAATAACAATCTTGCTCAGGTAATTAGCAGCTGTTGCTTAAGATGAATGTGACCGCCACCAGATGGCACAGACAAGGCCGTGTTGCCTTGGTTATCACACAAGTGAACATCAGTCCTTTGCTAAATTAGCTGACGAACACACTCAGAGTGGTCATACATTGCTGCCAGCATCACCGCTGTTTTCCCACTCTCCTTCCTGGCATTCACATTTTCCCAGTTCTCAATAATTGCACGTAAGCACTCGAGGCGCCCATTTGCTGCAGCGGTCATTAATGCAGTCCAGCCATTCCTCCACCTATGTGTGCCACAGGCGTGGACATCAACACCATTATTGATAAGTAATTTAATCAAAATGTCCGTAATAAGCTGCTTGCGTACGAACCATCAAAGAAATGTTACGAGCAGTTACATTAGCGCCGTATTGTAGAAGAACTCAACCACTTTGATTTGCCCGTTCTGAGAAGTTAGAATTAGAAATGAATCTATATCAGCCCCAGAATCTAGAAGTAGCTTCCTCTTGGTCTCTTCTCGGGCATATACCCCTCCATTGTTGATCTCTCCAAATTTTCATGACGTTTTAAGTGACCAAAATATTTCAACTTTCTTTGTTTTCTCAGCTTGTTGCACCCTTACTAATTAATACCTTCACACAGTCTGTATGGCCGAACTGGCAGGCTAACATTAGAGCTGTTTTTCCGGTGGCTTTAATGGCATGTATATCGGCTCCGTACTCAATTAAGAGCTGTATACATTCGGTGCATCCTTTCCGGGCTGCGGACATCAATGCTGTCCAACCGTCCTTCCAGCCAATAGAGCCACGAGCGTTCACGTCTGCACCAGCTATGAGAAGTATTTCTGCACACCCCACGTGACCGTTTTGACACGCGCCCATAAGCGGTGTCCAGCCATCGTGTTTAGCTTGGTTGACGTTTGCCTGGTAGCTAGCCAGCAACGCCACACACGCCTCGTGTCCGTTCTGAGAAGCTGCTAGAATAGAGGAAGTCCCACTGTTATCGGCAGCATCCTTGTTTGCTCCTAACTCGACAAGAACGCGGATAGATTCGTAATGCCCTGTCTGTGCTGCTATTATCAAAGCTGTCTGTCCCTTCTGGTCAGCCATATTTACACTGGCATTGTTTTCTATTAACAGCTCCAAACATGGAACACAATTACACAACGATGACAAATGTAAAGCCGTACGGCCATCGGGCAGCGAGTCATTCACTTCAGCGCCTTTTGCAATCAGTAGCTTGACACACTCTGTGTGGCCATAATTTGCCGCGATCATGAGTGCTGTCCAGCCATCCTGCTCCCGTTGATTAACATCTACGTTTACATCTAACAAAGTACTAAGACATTTAACATGGCCATGTTTGCATGCTGCCATACGAGGCGTCCACAGAGATTCGTCTGTTATATTTACACTAACACCGCTCTCAATCAGAAACTTCACACAATCCGCATGGCCAAAACTAGCAGCTTCCAGGATGGCTGTTTGGCCAGTAAGTCTGGCTAAATTGATATCCGCCCCATTCTGAACAAGAATTTTCAGGGACTCAAGACGTCCAGCTTCGGCAGCAAAAATAAAAGCTGATCTACCATCGCTGTCTATCTGGTCAATCTTAGCTCCTTTCTGAATAAGTAAATAAATAACGTTTATGTGTCCATATTTGGCTGCTAACATAAGAGAGGTCAACCCTCTTTCGTCAGGTCTGTTCACATTGGCCCCTCTGTCAATCAACAATTGAACACAACTAGCATGACCATTTTTGGAGCTCAACATCAGTGACGTTTTACCTTTCCTTTTACAGGCATTGACGTCAGCCCCGTGGTCCAGAAGAAACCTGACGCAGTCTTCGTGCCCCTGTAAGGATGCGGACATTAAAGCCGTAAAGCCAGCTTTCCACCCATGTTTGCCACGTGCATCAACAAGAGCCCCTTCGTGTACAAGTAACTTCACGCAGCTGAGGTGTCCGTTTTGACACGCAGCCATTAGGGCGGTCCATCCGTCTGTGAAAGACAAGTTGATATCAGCTTCATTCTCTATTAGCAATTCCGCGCAACGCCGATGTCCATTTTGACAAGCTATCACAAGTGCTGTACAGCCGTCTGATTTTCGCATATTAACATTAGCATTGCTATTAATAAGTAACTGAACACAT
>JACEFZ010006931.1:680000-745000 GCA_014155875.1 Cepaea nemoralis | reverse complement strand
CCTGCACCTTGTCTCCGTTTCAGAGTTAAACACACCAAACCCTGAGTTGGCCTCGTCGGACATATTGGCGTTAGCCTAGAAGCACTGGTGATAATGTCCGTTAGAAGACATAGTCACTTTCCGTAGCAGAGGACCCTGGAGATGACAAACAAAACCTGAGCGACTGGGCTGACTCATGTATCACACAAATACAATATATTTAATACCTGAATTACTGGGCCTGACCTGTCAGGTGGGCCCCTGGATTGACCACGTCCGGGCTTGAGGAGACTTCCAGCTGGACGAAGTCCTGTTGTCTTCTTGCCCACACGACACACTCTCCACATTCATACCAAGCCTTTATTATGATTTGGCACAATCATTTCCATGCTTCCCTCTCACTTGCAAACCATGCCTTTCTCACCCGCAAGATCTTGTGGTGTGGTGCGCCGAGTAAGCTTTGTGTTTCTCCCCCTTAACTAATAGAGATTTATAAGTACCAACTTTATTACAGCCTACGGTTACCTTTCTCCACCACCAGTAGGAGACCTTTTAATTGTCTCAGTAGTCTGTTGCACTTCTGTCGTTATCTTTAATTAACTTTGACAAGTTGCAACTTGCAAACGGTACTTGTTTGCCCGGCCATCAATTGACCAGCCGCTGCACCAGTACACATTTGACGCAAGGCGCGCCTTCGGGACTACCCGAAAGGAAAGACAAATATATACTCGCTCCATGTACAGATTGTGGTATGAAGATAACCCAAAGAACCATCTTTCATGGAGAATTGAGCAAATAAAGAACTGAGAGCTTCCGAAAGCCGTTTCCCCCTGTTTACCAAGAATAACAGAATACATAAGGACATGGGCCACTGGCGTTTCGCTACAGTTAGGTGGAGCTATTCAAACCGTATGCAAATTAACATCACTAAAACAAAATCAATGTTACTAACAACCAGACAAAGACTTCAAACTCTAAGCTCACACACATCACTTCAACTTCACATCGATAACATGCCAGTAGAAAATGCAATTGAGCACAAAACATTAGGCATAATCATTGATAGAAACCTAACCTTTAATTCCCACGTTCAAGCGCTTATTAAACAAACAGCGAAAAAAGTCTATCAACTAGCCAAGATTAAGGACACAAGGAAACTATTCTATACTTCTCATATACAGACACACTTTGACTACTGCTCTACAATCTGGGACGGTTGTTCTAATTCAAACACCAAGCGACTTTACTCACTCCAGAAACGGGCCATGAGTCTAATTTATAACAAACATTTATCTGACAATCCTAGCCTGTATAAACGCCTTCAGTTACTACCACTCCGCAAACGCCTGCTTTTCAATAAAGCTAAACTAATTCACAAAATCCTGCATCGGAATGCCCCAAATTACCTTTGGCCATTGTTTAAATATAATGCTAGACACAGTAAACGTTTAAATATATTACACATTCCGAAGCCTAGGATTGACTTATACAAAACAAGCTTAACGTACTCTGCAGCTCAGCTGTGGAACAATCTTCCACAAGAAATCAAAGACATCACCAATCCCTATTCATATAATCGCAAATTACTCGAACACTATCTCAGTACGGATTATCTTCCCCCTTAATAATAGAGATAATAATAATAATAACAACAAAACCCTAGTATAACAGCCAGTCCCCTTTTGGTAGGCCAGTATATTCCACATGGCTAATAACAAGTGTCAGACCATTATCTAATTTTACTGTGTCGTGTAGTTTTGATGTTCGCATTTTGCCCATGCCTTTATAATGCATATCTTTTATATTGTTGCTGTTTCTTTTAGCCTTGAATGATGTGTGAATGAAATAATGTATGAAAGAGAGTGATAGAAGGGCAGAATGTTAGACGGGCTTGCGTGCCCAATTCTTAACCCTTTGAAAATAAAGTTTGTTCGTTCGTTCTATCTATCTATCCATCTATCTATCTATCTATCTATCTATCTATCTATCTATCTATCTATCTATCTATCTATCTATCTATCTATCTATCTATCTATCTATCTATCTATCTATCTATTTATAGCCAGGGGACTTAACCTAAGATATAACAATGCTACTAAATGTTATGTCCCTTTATATAAATTTTCTTATGTTAAGTCAGGTAATTACAAAATTAAATTTTAGTAAGTAAATAGCTGATTGTACAGTACCAAACTATGACAGTTGGCTGCTACGGGAATGAAAAGAAAACATGTAGAAAATTTCATCTCAATCGGATGGACCGTTATCGAACGCATCAAATACATCCCCACCACCCACCCACATACATACATTCTGTTATATATATATATATATATATATATATATATATATATATATATATATATATATATATATATATATATATATATATATATTATATATATATATATATATATATATACCGGTCTCCCTGGTGTAGGCGTTACACGACTTTCTCCGTAATACCATATACTCTCGTGAGTAACGTGACGTGCGAGAGAATTTGTAGTGGTTCTCACCACGTCGGTAACTTACTTAACTTACGAGGTATGTGAGCCGGTAGCTCAGACAGCAATAGCAAATTACTGAGATTAATCTTGCCAAGAAATCAACAATCAGCTGAAATATGCTGATTTTGACAGCGTATGTCATGTAAAGGATATGGGAACAATATATATATATATATATATATATATATATATATATATATATATATATATATATATATATATATATATATATATATAGATATATATATATATATATATATATATATCTTACATTCGCTCACGCTCAGATGGCGGCCTCTACAATTCTCAGAGATTGAAGGCCAAGACCAAAATTAGGAAGGTACTGATCAGAGAGTTGCTGTTTGCAGATGATGCTCCAGTTACGACCCACTCTGAGGAAGAATTACAATGTCTACTATCTGCATTCTCCAATGCTTGTTCTGAATTTGGTTTTACAATTAGCAAATAGACGACACAGATTATGTCACAGGGTGCACATGGGGTACCATCAATCTTTAATGACGATGCCGAACTAGAGATGGTAGACCATTTTACATATCTAGGAGCAGTGGTAAATAGCAAATTATCCCTAGATAAGGAAATCAACATCCGGATTGGTAAGGCAGCAACAACAATGAACAGATTAAGAAAAAGAGTCTGGGAGAAAAGGAAGCTTACTGCCAAAACAAAAGTCCTTGTCTATCAAGCCTGTGTCCTTAGAACTCTTCTCTATGGCAGTGAAACCTAGACAACTTACTCACACCAAGAGAAACGTTTAAACAGTTTTCATTTGCGGTGTCTGCGAAGAATTCTTGGTATTAAGTGGCAAGACAAAATCACAAATACTGAAATATTTGAAAGATCAGGTTGTGTGACTGTTTATTCCATGCTCAGTCTTTGTAGACTTAGATGGATAGGACATCTGAGGAGGATGCATGATGGTAGAATACCAAAGGACAAAGCTATGCGGGTCATTCTGGGATGCACCAGAGACACTCCAGTAGTGTGTATGCGTTGCATCCTTGGTCTGCCTACTGTTGCTGGTAGGCACAAGGTGATGCAAGCGAAGGCATACCTCAGAATAGCTGCAGACACAGATCACCCCTTGCATGAGGCGCTGGACGTAGTTAAGGGTCAGAGACTGATAAGAGGGAAATCATGGATGGCTCAGGCGGTGGATACGATCAGACAGGTGTGCCCCTTGGAGAAAATCAGGCGAGGAGAGGAGTGGATCAGAGTGCCAGCCGTGCAGTCAGACTTGTACAGAGTTATAATCACATTGAGCCGGGAGTGCAGGGAGTGGAAAGCAGGAGCCACGGAAGTGGAAATTCAGCAACTAATTCAAGAAAATTCTCTCCCGGGTGAAGTGATTATCTACACGGATGGGTCGGTGTTGAGAGGTCGGAGAAGTGCCTGGGGGTTCTTGGCAAAAACTAATGGTCGGTGTTTGGTGCAGGAGAGCCTGGCGTATGATGACACTACATCTAGCTTAAGAATGGAGGTGGAGGCGGTCAGTGCAGCTTTCCGCTGGATAGAAAACACGATACATACACACATTGTGATTGTAAGTGACTCAGAAAGCATGCTGAGAAGGGTGAGAACAGGCAAGCTTCGTGCAGAGTGGCTTGCTTCGCTTCGGAGGTCACGGGTAGCAAGCATCACCTGGATCTTTTCTCCTAGGCATTCCGGTGTGCTGGGGAATGAACAGGCGGACAGATTGGCTGGCTCGGCAAAACTTGGTGGAGTATTGATGCATGACAAGGTAGACGTGGTTGCGGCCTTGTGGGAGCACGTGTACACCTCGGAGGAGCAAATGGATCACCATAGTCTGGTAAGAATGAGACAACGAGGTGTGACGAGGGGATTTGGCCGACGCTCGACGCTCAGGGGAAAGGCGATACGGACATATAATCAGATTACTACTGGAACTATTAGTGTTGGAACTCTTCGCTGGCTGCTGAGGATGGGGACGGGGCGATTATGGGAATGTCCCGAATGCTGTGATGTCGGTTCCTAAATCAATCAATCAATCAATCAATCAAGACCTTTTTTTTTTTTGGTGAATTACAGATGGGTAAGAGATCTCAGGGTCGGCCTCTACTACGATACAAAGATGTGTGTAAACGGGACATGATTGATACAGGCATTGATCATGCACATTGGGAGCTATAGTGTTTTTTTTTTCTTTTGCCCCAATATAAACATCCATATCTCAGTAACCAACTGAGGGAAAATTATGAGATTTAGTATATAACCTTATCATTATGTCCACCCAGCAAAAAAAAGTTTGTTCTGGAGATTTTATAGCAGATTTCAAAGTCTGATTATATGGGGTATATAATTTAAGGGTCTGAGATGAAATTCATAATTTTAAATGTATTACAGCGTAGGCAGACAATCAGCGCTCAATGTTGAATATTGTACGTGTTTTGAAGGGATTGGCCTTGTGCCAACTCCCCGCGTTGTTAAAACTAAGACTGTTCAGAGGTTCTCAAAATGTGGGTTATTTCATGAAACCTGATTAATATGTTGTTTTTTTGTTTTTTTTTAACTCTTACCACTTATCGCTATCATTGAAATGTGTGAATATTTTTCAATGGGATTTAATGCGAAATTGTACACTTCAAAGAATCGCTATGATGTTGTACACATATTTTTGTCAAGAAGCTGATCGCAGGAAACTGTTTTATACTATTACAAATTCCGAAAAAAGAACAGTGCATGCATTGGGTTTGAGTAAACGGTAATTTTGTCGATGGGTGCAAGAATCTGGAATTAAACCACAGCGCAATAACAAAACGGTAGGTAGAAAGATTATTGTAGACAGCTTTGACAAAGATGTCATAAGGCGAGCTATTATAAAATTGCTTTAAAAAGTAGCTTAAAATTCGACAGTGTCGACTTCATTGCACCGGGTTCTATCCCCTATGGCTCGGTCTCTTTCCGCAGCGCGGAATGCATCGCACAAAGCACGAACTCTGCAGCTCTAGCGACGACCCACAGAAGTCTCCGAAAAATTTAACTCGTGAACCGAAGGATGCGGCCCGGAATCGAACCCATGACCTTTGGAGCCCGAGTCAAAAGGCTTGACTACTTCGCCACGGAGAATCATAAAATTATAAAAATTTTGGATTTTATATCCAGGATTATCCAGCATTATAAAAATGCTGGATGCCAAAGAAACAGTGACAGTAAGAAAACTTAGGGTTTGGTTCAGAAAGAACAATAACATTGAGCTATCCAAAACAACTTTGTGGACAATTATAAGGACATTATCTTCACTATTTGAAAGTACAAGGGCGGTAGAAATAATCTTTGCGAGCAACCGCATTTAGGAGCCCTGGGAAGCAGATACCTACGTGAAATAAGGGAAATGCGCAAAGAAAATTATGGCATAGTGTGTTTGGATGAAATGTGGATCTATGCGCACCACACAAGTGATAAGGAATGGCAATCAGTAGGATGGACAGATAAAGCGATATGTGCCCAGTAGTATAGGACAGCTTTTGGTCATGGCCCATGCTGGTAATACGCATAATGGCTTACAACAGAATGCTGGGCTCGTGTTCGTATCAAATGATACAGACAATATGGATTATCATAATAAGATGAATGGTAATGTATCTAGAGATTGGCTCGAGAATACTGTGCTTCCATCCCTAGATAGACCGTTGTGTCCAATTATGGACAATGCATGATATCAATGTTGTTGCCCAAGAAGACAAAATACCTACAGCATGGAGCACAAAGGGAGCAATAAAGATATGACTCCGAATGGAAAACATACCATTTCCAGAAAAGTATTTCTAGCTAGAATTGTTGTCCCTTGTAAAACAGACGCCAAAAAGCAAGAAATATCAAATCGACAAGTTGATAGAAGAGCATCGTCATGGGTGCTTGAGACTTCCGCCGTACCATTCTCGTTTTAACCCTATAGAACTTGTGTGGACTAAAATTAAAGGACAGGTGGCAACTGACAATATTATATTCACATTATCTTACGTCAGGATACTAATCTGACCGCGCTATTAAATATTGATAAAATTTACTGGAAAAATGTGAGGACCATGTGTTGAAAGAGGAAGAGGATTACTGGAGAAAGGATGGATTGAATTTTATGCAACCGAGAGCAGTCATCAACCTACTGGAATCGTCCGACACAGATTAAGGTCTGAGCAGATCGCAGACCTTAATCCACGTGCACACCAACTGGGATATTTTGCTACAAATATTCAGAAGAATTGCAGGCCCTAAACATTACAGCATCAGCATAATGTCAATGGCAACAGTTTGTATTCCACAGTGATGAATTTTCAATTCCGCAAGCCCTCAGCCGTGACAAACAACTGTATTTAAAAAAAAACCAAAAACAAAAAAAAAACACACACACACACTAAACGCATTGAATACCAACAGAAGAGTAATATTGCGGTGGAAACTGGCATATTGTGGCATAACAAGAAACGTGAGAGCATACACGTTGTCAAATTAGGGGACAACAGACGTGCATACGAATCAATCTATAAACTTCAATGAAAAGAGGACCAACATCTTGGTCGTTAAGAAGAAAGCTCACTACAGAGACACTGAAAACTATTTTCATAGTGCAAAACAGGTAATCATGTTCCATCTCTGAACGGTAAACAGCAGAGTAGACAATATTTCACGAAGACTCAAAGCGGGTCTGTCACCCATGTGTACGTGTGAACAAACTACACAGACAGCTGAACAGATCCTTAAAAATGGAAACATAATGACTAAATTGCGGTATCATTTCTGGTCACTCCATACGCACAGCTATTTGGAAGCTTTCACGAACTCAATATAAAAAGCTAACACGAATACTTGTGTACACATTATTAACCAGCAGCTGACGAAACAAGAAGGAAATGAAAAATAAGGTAAGAAATATATTCCTTCTACTTTCCTGTCAATTTACAAATTATTTACCCCATGCCTCTGTAAATTCTCTGTCTTTACTAATATTACACATTGCACCCCTCTCGGGATTCTCCGTAGTGAAGTGGTCAAGCCGTCTGACTCGGGCTCCAAAGGTTGTATGTTCGATTCCTGACCGCGTCCTTCATTTCACGAGTGCATTTTTTCGGAGACTCCAGAGGGCCGTCGCTGAAGGTACGGAGTTCGCGCTTTGTGCGACGCTTTCCGCGCTGCGGAAAGAAACTGAGCCATATAGAATAAAATAAACCCGGTGCAATGCAGCCGACCCTGTCGATTTTAATCTACTTCTTTCATTGCACCCACTCCCATACGAATCCGAATACGCCTTGTGTGTCATCTGAATTGGCGGGGCATTCATTACTGTAAACATACATTTGTTAGCGAGAAATCACTAGTTTTTCAGCAAAACATCAAAGAAATGTCGCCGCTTTCGATGATTTAAGATGCTTTTTGACCTAACAATGAAATATTCCATGGGTGGGGGTAAATATAAGACGGCTGGAAAAATTTCATAACGATGCAACAGACAGTTTTCAAAATAATTGATCGTGAATGAAGGCATTCTTTTCGGGACATACTATAGTCGCCGCTGAACGTTTTGCATGGAGGGCAAATATCAGAAATGGAATAAAGACAAAGGAGAAAATTATTGCAGATAAGTCACATACCGAGCGTGTGAGACGTAAGATGGTGCTTGATGGTGGAAATGACCACGTGTTCACATTCACCCACTGTGATCGAACATTTACAGCACGAATTGGCCTTATCAGTCATATTCGCTACCACCATGGGTAATAGTTATTATGCCTTTTTGAAGCACAAACTATAGTCTGTCAAAGCGGCAAGGTGCCAATGAATTATATATATATATATATACTACCACCACTACCTCTACTACTACCACTACTACACCCACTAACACCGCCACTAACACGACCACTTCCACTATTACTACCACTACTACCACTACCACCACCACTATTACTACTACTACTACTACTACTACTACTACTACTACTACTACTACTACCACTACCACCACCACTACTACTACCACTAATACTACTACTACCATCACTACTACTATTACTATAACAATAACAAAAACAACTACTACTCCTACTGCTACTGCTACTACTACTACACTACTGCTACAGCTACTGCTGCTGCTAATGCTACTACTACTGCTAGTGCTACTGCTACTACTGCTGCTGCTGATACTACTACTACTGCTACTACTACTACTAAGACTACTACTACTACTACTACTACTACTACTACTACTATCACTACTACTACTACTACTACTACTACTACTACTACTACTACTACTACTACTACTACTACTTATATTACTATTACTACTACCACTTCTACAACTACTATTACTAGTCCCACTACCACTACTAATACCACTATAATTACAAATATTACTACTACTACTACTACTACTACTACTACCACCACCACCACCACAACCACCACCACCACTACTACCACCACTACCTCTACTACTACCATTACTACAACCACTAACACCACCACTAATACCACCACTACCACTATTACTACCACCACTGCCACTACTGACACTACTACCACTACGACCACCACCACTACTACTACTACTACTACTACTACTACTAGTACTACTACTACTACTACTACCACCACCACCACTACTACTACTACCACTACTACTATTACTACCATTACTGCTACTATTACTACAACAACAACAACAACAATAACAACTACTACTACTACTACTACTACTTCTACTACTACTACTACTACTACTACTACTGCTACTGCTACTGCTGCTGCTGATGCTACTACTACTGCTAGTGCTACTGCTACCACTAATACTACTACTACTACTACTACTACTACTACTACTACTACTACTACTTCTACTACTGCTACTGCTATTGCTGCTGCTGATGCTACTACTACTGCTAGTGCTACTGGTACTACTAATACTACTGCTGCTACTTCTGCTACTGTTACTGCTACAGCTACTGCTACTACTTTTACTACTATTACTACTACTACTATTTCTACTACTACTCTACTACTACTACTACTACTACTACTGCTACTACTACTACTACTACTACCACCACTACTACTCATTCATTCATTGGCACCTTGCCGTCTTGACAGACGATAGTTTGTCCTTTAAAAAGGCATAATAACTTTTAACTATGGCGGTAGCGAGTGTGACTGATAAGGCCAATTTGCGCTGTAAATGTCCGTTCACAGTGGGTGCATGTGAACACGTGGTCTTTCCACCATCATGCACCATCTTACGTCTCAAACGCTTGGTGTGTGACTTTTCTGCAATAATTTTCTCCTTTGACTTTATTCCATTTCTGATATTTGCCCTCCATGCAACACGTTCAGCGGCGACTTGCTCCCAATGTGCATTATCAATGCCTGTATCAATCATGTCCCGCTTACACACATCTTTGTATCGTAGTAGAGGCCGACCCTGAGATCTCTTACCCATTTGTAATTCACCAAAAAAGATATCCTTTGGTATTCTACCATCATCCATCCTCCTAAGATGTCCTATCCATCTAAGTCTACGAAGACTGAGCATGGAATAAACTGTCACACAACCTGATCTTTCCAATACTTCAGTATTTGTGATTTTGTCTTGCCACTTAATACCAAGAAAGCTGTTTAAGTTGTTCTCTTGGTGTGAGTAAGTTGTCCAGGTTTCACTGCCATAGAGAAGAGTACTAAGGACACAGGCTTGATAGACAAGGACTTTTGTTTTGGCAGTAAGCTTCCTGTTCTCCCAGACTCTTTTTCTTAACCTGTTCATTGTTGTTGCTGCCTTACCAATCCGGATGTTGATTTCCTGATCTAGGGATAATTTGCTATTTACCACTGATCCTAGATATGTAAAATGGTCTACTATCTCTAGTCCGGCGTCGTCAATAAAGATTGATGGTACCCCATATGCACCTTGTGACATAATCTGTGTCTTCTTTTTGCTAATTGTTAAACCAAATTCAGAACAAGCATTTGAGAATGCAGATAGTAGACATTGCAATTCTTCCTCAGAGTGGGTCGTAACTGCAGCATCATCTGCAAAAAGCAACTCTCTGATCAGTACCCTCCTAATTTTGGTCTTAGCCTTCAATCTCTGAGCATTGTAGAGGCCGCCATCTGAGCGTGAGTGAATGTATATACCACCATCCTGATCATGAAATGCATATTTCAGTAGAAGTGAAAAGTATATTCCAAAGAGGGTGGGAGCTAGTACACAACCTTGCTTAACTCCACTCTTGATTTCAAATTCTTCAGAAGTTGCACCATCAAACTTGATTATACCCTTCATGCCTGTGTGGAACGATTCCACAATGGACAGAAGAGTTGGTGGGCAGCCAATCTTCTTTAGTGCCTTGAACAGACCCTCACGACTAACCAAATCAAATGCCTTTGTGAGGTCGATGAAGGCAATAAACAGTGGTTGATTCTGTTCACGGCATTTTTCTTGCATTTGTCGCAATGAGAATATCATATCAGTGGTAGACCGGTTCTGTCGAAAGCCACACTGTGATTCGGGGTAGACTTGATCTCCTAGGACTTGAAGTCTGCGCAGAACAATTCTGGCAAATACTTTTCCAACAATACACAGAAGTGAGATACCCCTATAGTTGTTGCAGTCGCTCCGATCGCCCTTGTTCTTGTACAGTGTTATGATGCTTGAATCTTTGAAATCCTGTGGGACTTGTCCTTCTACTACTACTACTGTCAATAAAAACTGTCATTTGCTGCCTTTAGTACCTTGCAGTGTAGGGCAGGTGGTTGTTGAGCCCGCAAAGCTACAGCGGCTTAAGTAATTGTTTTCATTTTGTACTAGACAATAATAAACCGCACAAAATGCTAGCATTTACTACAAAATGATGTAAACGACATGCAATACAGTTGTCAACTCCCTCAAAGGTAATAAAATAATATTAGATGATGCGCATATATGCACGCGAACTATTCTTTTGTAATTGGACACCAGAAAGCTGGCCGAAATAACGCTTTAATCACACGTGTTACACGTTGTCTACAATTCTTTGGTAATTGGACACCAGAAAGCTGGCCAAAATAACGCTTTAATCACACGTGTTACACATTGTCTATAATTATTTGGTAAATGGACATCAGATAGCTGGCCAAAATAACGCTTTAATCACACGTGTTACACATTGTCTATAACTATTTGGTAAATGGACATCAGATAGCTGGCCAAAATAACGCTTTAATCACACGTGTTACACATTGTCTATAATTATTTGGTAAATGGACATCAGATAGCTGGCCAAAATAACGCTTTAATCACACGTGTTACACATTGTCTATAACTATTTGGTAAATGGACATCAGATAGCTGGCCAAAATAACGCTTTAATCACACGTGTTACACATTGTCTATAATTATTTGGTAAATGGACATCAGATAGCTGGCCAAAATAACGCTTTAATCACACGTGTTACACATTGTCAATAATTATTTGGTAAATGGACATCAGATAGCTGGCCAAAATAACGCTTTAATCACACGTGTTACACATTGTCTATAATTATTTGGTAAATGGACATCAGATAGCTGGCCAAAATAACGCTTTAATCACACGTGTTACACATTGTCTACAATTCAAACAAGTGCTGTTGCGAAGGGGTTACGAATATAAGAGGATAGGCTTTCTAATTGTGAAATGCAATGAAGTTAGTTGCATATCCTTTACAGGACGCCGTAGTCAACCCGTGCATTTTTTAGCTGTTTGTGATTTCTTGACAAGTTTACGTTCAGTAGTTTGTCATTGCTTTCAGAACGACTGGACCTCATACCACTATATGAAAACCAGCGCAAGTCGGTCTGCTTTCGATTCTCCCGGAGCTGTGATTTGAACGCGGTATGCACGATTACAAATTGCGATCGTAACACGGTAGCCACGGCGCCCTCTGGGTGATAATTAATGGTATTGTTTAATTGTTACATACTATTGTTTGCTGCCTGGCAGACGGTTGTTTCCATAACAAGCGTCATCTGTTTCAAAATGATTGTTGGTCATCTTCCCTTCAAAATCTCTCCGCATACTCTCTGTTAAAAGTATAAATAATATATAACATGTAATCACATCCACTAGAAAACATAAAAACACGGAAAATAGTAAATTTAACTCGGAATTCTCAATGATGCCATATTGTTTGTGCTTTGATCTTAGAACCTCCTCCATCCTCGTGAGTCGGGAAATATAATAGCAGCACTATAGAATTAGTTTAGTTTAGTTTTAGTCGTTGGATCAACATCACGGCACACGGTCTAACCCATAAGTGCTCCGTTTTCCTCCTAACTCAAACCTGAGTCTGGAGAAACTCAGCTTAATGCACGAACTCCGTTGCATCGGCGAGGATCCTGAAATACTTTGGGTAGATTTTTAACTCGAAATTTTGCCCGGGCAGCGCCGTTAGGCTACTATTTTTCGATCTCCAACTGCCAAGGGATTTTTTACGTGCGCAACAATACACACGGGCGTCCGATCTCACTACCCAGAGACCAGGGGAAATTTTATTACTGGAAGTCCAGGTGGATATTCTAAATAAATCCGGGTCCTCACCGATGCCTGAACCCGGGACCTCCAGCACTCGAGGCGGACACCGTACCTCGAGACCCTTCAGGCATTGTGGGGAAGATTCTTGAATCCAATCAATCAGTAAATCAGTAAGTTAAAATCTTAATCACTCAATCGTAAGTCAATTGATAACTTAACAGTCGTACATAAAATTCATTGATCTGTCGACCTGAGATCAATACGTTAATCAATAACATAGTCAATCAATCATTTTTAACACCAAGTAATAAATCAGTAGCAGTCTACAAAGAATAACTAAGACATTCAATCATTTAACGAATTGATCACTCTTTCATGTAACCAATTAAAGACTCGGACAGTCAATGCATCGATCGTACAGACAATTAACCTTAAAGTTAATAAATTATTTCATCATACAATAATGAGAATAATAGATCAATAAATAAATCAATCAATCAACCAATCAATTAAATAATCAAGGTAGCGCAGTAGGTAGTGCGTCAGTCTCATAATCGACTTTTTTTTTTAAATCAAGGAAACGACCGACGAATTAATTGATCAGTAAACCAATCAGTCAGACAAACAACAAATAAATCAACAATAAATCTACAATTAATTCAACGAATAAATCAACCAATAAATCACAGATAATTCAACCAATAAATAACCAATTTAGGTATTCAATCAATCCTTATCCGCAATGCTCTAATGTTTTCAGGTACACGACACACACACACATACACACACGGGCGCGCACACACACACACACACACACACACACACACCAATCCATCCAATATTTTAGATATTCGTTCACATTCCTATATGCTCTGTTCTAATGTTGTTGTTGTTCTATCTTCTCTGTTCTAATGTTGTTGTTGTTGTTCTATCTTCTCTGTTCTAATGTTGTTGTTGTTGTTCTATCTTCTCTTTTCTAATGTTGTTGTTGTTGTTCTATCTTCTCTGTTCTAATGTTGTTGTTGTTCTATCTTCTCTGTTCTAATGTTGTTGTTGTTGTTGTTCTATCTTCTCTTTTCTAATGTTGTTGTTGTTCTATCTTCTCTGTTCTAATGTTGTTGTTGTTGTTCTATCTTCTCTGTTCTAATGTTATTGTTGTTGAGGTACACAAAGATAGAACGGAACTAGCAAGGGTATTTCATGAATGCTGCAATGTCCGTTCTTGACTCAACTCAACTCAACTCAAGATGCAAGAGCCGCTATGATGTGATATGCTTAGTTATCAACAGTTTTGTATCAAAGTACTGGTAATATGCAGGTAAATAGGAATATCGACGCAGCGATCTCAGAACTGTCGCAACAACTGATTGGAGGTGCTTTCACAAGATTATACCAAGAATTGCCAAGGCGAAGGCGGCAGTTTGCAAGATGGAAAACATACTGACCAATAAAAAGACGACAGTTGCAGTGAGAAAAAGTTTAGATTCTGTACTTTTGAATGTATGTGAAGAATGAACAATTAGATGGCAAACGGAAAAATATTTAATGGCAGTGGAAATGTGGTTTTTGAGGAATGTGCATACTATTCTATATGTAATATTGTTCTATTTCATATGTAATATTGTTCTATTCCGTATGTTGTGTTATTCGCTTCCTTAGGTAGTGTTGTTCTATTCCGTATATAGTGGTTGTTTTATTTCCTATGTTGTGTTGTTCTATTCTTTGGGTTATGTTGTTTTATTCCGTATATAGTGTTGTTCTATTCCCTGTGAAGTATTGTTCTATTCCGTGTGTAGTGTTGTTCTTTTCCGTATGTAGTGTTGTTCTATTCCATATGTAGTATTGTTCTATTCCGTATGTTGTATTCTTATTTTCCTTATGTATTATTGATCTTTTACGAATGCAGTGTTGTTCTATTCGATATTTAGTGCTGGCAATTGTGTCCTACCTGTTTTCTTCTCCATGTTGTCAGCCACGTGGTTCATCTTGACATTGTGGTCACGGAGAACAGCCATCAAAGACGGGAACCAGTCTCTCTTGCCACATATGACATCCAGTAATGCCATGGCGCCATCATGGTTTCCCTTTCTCTCGGTGACATTTTGGAATGGCGCTCTGTGGACGTATTATATTGAAAAAGTAAAGTAAAGTAAAGTAAAGTAAAGTAAAGTAAAGTAAAGTAAAGTAAAGTACATGTGCAGTGCGGTGTTGCACTGTGCGGCACTGCACGGCACAGGACATCACAGCACAACACTGTACAGTAAAGAACAGAAGATTACAGTACAGCGCAGTAAGTACAGCACAGTGCAGCTTAGTTCAGCACAACACAGCAAAGCACAGTACAGTACAGCACAGAAAGCACAGTACAATACAGCACAGTACAATACAGCACATTACAATACAGCAGAGTACAGTACGGCACTGCACAGTATAATACAACACAAAACAGTACAGCACAGCACAATACAATACAACACAGTACAGTACAGCTCAACACAGTACAGTACAGCACAGAACAATAGACACAATACTGCACACAACAGTACAGCACATAACAAAAATACAATACTGCACAGCACAGTACAATACAACACAGTACAATACAGCATAGTACAACACAGCACAATACAGTACAGCACAATACTGCACAGTACAATGCAGCAAAGCACAATACACCACAGTACAATACGGCACAGTACAATACAGAACAGTACAATACAACACAGTACAATACAGCACAACACACCACCGTACAGCACAGCACAGTACAATATAGCACAGCACAATACAGCACAGCACAATACAGCACAGTACAATACAACAAAGTACAATACAGCACAGCACAAAACAACACAGTACAATAAAGCACAATACAATACAGCACAATACAGCACAGCACAATACAGCAAGTACTGTATAGCACAATACAGCACAGTACACTACAGCACAATACAGCACAGTACAATACAACACAGTACAGCACAGCACAATACAGCACAGCACAATACAGCACAGTACAGCACAGCAAGTGAAAAATACAGCACAATACACCACAGTACAGCACAGCACAGTGCAATACAGCACATTACAATATAGCACAGTAAAATACAGCACATTACAATACAGCACAGTACACCACAGTACACCACAGTACAGCACAGCACAGTACAATACAGTATAGTGCAATACAGCACAGCACAATACACCACAGTACAGCACAATACACCACAGCACAGTAAAATACAGAACAGTACAATACACCATAGTACAATACAGCACAGTACAATACAGCACAGCACAGCACAGTACAATACAGCACAGCACAATACAGCACAGCACAATACAGCACAGCACAATACACCACAGTACAGCACAGCACAGTACAATACAGGACAGTACAATACAGCACAGCACAATACAGCACAGCACAATATAGCACAGTACAATACAGCACAGCACAATACAGCAAGTACTGTATAGCACAATACAGCACAGTACACTACAGCACAATACAGCACAGTACAATACAACACAGTACAGCACAGCACAATACAGCACAGCACAATACAGCACAGTACAGCACAGCAAGTGAAAAATACAGCACAATACACCACAGTACAGCACAGCACAGTGCAATACAGCACATTACAATATAGCACAGTAAAATACAGCACATTACAATACAGCACAGTACACCACAGTACACCACAGTACAGCACAGCACAGTACAATACAGTATAGTGCAATACAGCACAGCACAATACACCACAGTACAGCACAATACACCACAGCACAGTAAAATACAGAACAGTACAATACACCATAGTACAATACAGCACAGTACAATACAGCACAGCACAGCACAGTACAATACAACACAGCACAATACAGCACAGCACAATACAGCACAGCACAATACACCACAGTACAGCACAGCACAGTACAATACAGGACAGTACAATACAGCACAGCACAATACAGCACAGCACAATATAGCACAGTACAATACAGCACAGCACAATACAGCACAGTACATCACAGCACAGTACAATACAGCAAAGCACATTACCGCAGGGTACAGCACATTACAGTATAGCGCGTTTCAATACAGCACAGCACGATACAGTACAGCTCAGTACAGCACAGTACAGCACAGTTCAGTAAACAATCCTGTTATCCGCTTGAAGGCGTATGTGACATGCGGTGCTAGAACCATACATTTATGGCCCAATCGGCTCAGGGTGGCTGATGTGGCCAGTCTGTCACCGGTCGCCTTCACTTCCCAGGATATTTCTGGTTTCCATGTCAGGCTGGGACCACATAAGAACCCAGGACAATTTAAAGACATCTGCCGGATGTAGATCTGAACCCATGACCACCGGGCCAGTTAATGAGCATCTAGTCATTGTCCTGTTCCCCCATTATACTGAATAGTTATCTAACATCTGTTCATATTAAGTGCAAATAGGATCTTATTTTCTCGAGAGTAATGTTGCAAATTCTTTGGCCTGCCAGAGTAACTAATAACAACTGCCTGGAAGACGCTAATGAAACTATAACATTATATACAACAATAAGAAACAGTCAAACACCTTTCTTTGGTCACGTGATGAGAAGAGAGGCATTGGAGAATAGCGCGACAACTGGAAAGATCAGTGGGACACGAGGTCGGGGCAGACCGAGATACATGATCCTGTAAGGACTGAGGCTGGCATAGAAATATCAAGGGAGATCATCCAGAACACCACAGACCGAAAACTGTGAAGAGACATGGATGCCTACTCCAGCTGACAGGGCATGTGAGAGTGATGATGATGGTTTTAACTGCAACCTGAGAGCAAACCCCTTGTGATGTTCATGGTTTGAGATCACTTCCATGTCAACAGAACTACACAATTTTAAAAGTGTAATTCTGCACATGAGAAGGGACACTTAATCCTCAGCCTAACTAGAGGACACAGAATAGACACTTAATCCTCAGCCTAACTAGAGGCCACAGAATAGACACCCAATCCTCAGCCTAACCAGAGGACACAGAATAGGCATCTGTCTTTCAGCCTAACCCAAGGGCACAGAATAGACACCCGTCTCTCAGAATAACCAGAGGACACAGAATAGACACCCGTCCCGCAGCCTAACCAGAGGACACAAAATAGACACCCGTCCCTCAGCCTAACCAGAGAACACAGAATAACCACTCGTCCTTCAGCTTAACCAGAGGACACAGAAAAACATATGTGCATCAACAAAGCTCTTGAATAATCTACAGTGTGATTATTTATAATCTATATAACTTGTTCAAGACTTGCCGGTATCCCTGGCCTAGGAGTTAACGTCTTACTCCGTATTCCCGTATATTCTCGTGAGTAACGTAACCTGCTCGAGAATCGGTAGCAGTTCTCGCCGCGTTGGTAACTTACGGGGTATGTGAGCCGGTCGCTCAGAAAGCAATGGCAAACTAATGAACGTTAAAACGTGCCTAGTACATCAACATCAGCTGTAAAATGCTGGTGTTGACTGCAAAGTCCTATAAGGGATATGCAAAAATAATAATAATAATAATAATAATAATAATAATAACAACAATAATAATAATAATAATAATAATAATAATAATAATAATAATAATAATCATAATAATAATAATAATAATAATAATAATAATAATAATAATAATAATAATAATAATAATAATAATAATAATAATAATAATAATAATAATTGCAAGACATACATCTGCTTCATGACATTTTATGTTGATGTTTCTAAAAAATGATGTGTTATATGTCAAAATGTTCTTGCATCAATTGTTGCGAAACTATCTAGTGTTTGCCTCTATTCATACTTACACATGATCAGTATAATATACACTGTGCTTATAATTTCAGCATGATTGATTCAATACTTGTATGTGTCGCTTGTCCAGTTGCTGTATTTGTGTAACATATTTGTAGTTTAGATTGTGTGCAATCTATGCAGAAAGTAGAATGTTTCCTGTTTTAGTATATAGATATTGGGGTAACTGAACACTTGGATGTGATCAAATGATGTCTGCCGTGGATATGTGAATGTATTAATACCCTAGAGCCTTAATAAAGTTGTGAGTCATTCGTCAACATCATCAAATTCCACTTTTGCCATCAAGCATCGCAAGGAGGAATATTTGACGTTCCAGTTCCCAATGGGTGGCACTTGATAGTGTCATTCCGTGTGATTGTACAATGTCTTTGATGTCGTCAATGCATTTTATTCTTGGACATCCTCTTGCTCCCGTATCAGATCTTCAGTGCTCGTAGTTGATTGTATTAAAATCTAACGAGATGGCCGTGCTATTTGATCTTTTGCCTTTTAGAATATGTGGCACAAGGTGTGGATCCAACTGTCTGTCTGATAACGTTCATGTGTACTCTGTCTTGCATAGTTAAGTTGGCAACACTTCTCAGGCGTTGAATCTCGCAGGTGTTGATTTGAGTCATCAATGTAACCAATACTCCAAATACTTATACTAATCAACATTTTGTAAACTTTACTGTAAAGAGAGATTGGATAATAAAGAGGAAATAGAGAGGTAGGTTGGTAATATACAAAAATATATAATCAAATCAAATCAAATCAAATCTAATCAACTTTATTTTAAAAGGGTCACAAATTGGGCACGCAGGCCCGTCTTACATGCGGTCCTTCCAATCACTCATCTTTAGTTCATCAAGAGCATTATACATTCACATAGGGAGAAAACAATATTGTGAAATGAATGCTGTAAACATAAACAAGGCAAATTACCATGTTATGAGGCCCATCTCCCACCACCCACACAAACAGCCCCCACCAACACACACATCCCGCGCCCACCCACTTACACATCCTAACCCAAACACCCATCCCCCGCCCACATCCTCTTCCCACACACACACACATCCAAACACTCATCCCCCAATCACACCTCCATCGACCACATATTCCCCACTCACGCACACATCGCAAATCCACTCACAAATCCCCAAACCATACACATACATACCCACCAACTGACATCTCCCTACCCACACACACACACCCACACACATCTCCCTGACCACCTATACTTATAGATAGATGATGCCTTCTTCCCTAAACTTGTTGCTTCATCGTGTTGAAAGAAATAATCCTGCTACATCGTGTTAGAAGAAATAACCCTGCTACATTGTGTTAGAAGAAATAATCCTGCTACATGTTGTTGGAAGAAATAATCCTGCTACATGGTGTTAGTAGAAATAATCCTGCTACATCATTTTTGAAGAAATAATCCTGCTACATTGTGATGGAAGAAATAATCCTGCTACATTGTGTCATAAGAACTAAACCTGGTACATTGTGATAGAAGAAATAATCCTGCTACATGGTGTTAGAAGAAATAATCCTGCTACATTGTGTTATAAGAAATTGCACCTGCTACATTGTGTGGGAAGAAATAATCCTGCTACATGGTGTTAGAAGAAATAATCCTGCTACATGGTGTTAGAAGAAATAACCTTGCTACATTGTGTCAAAAGACATAAACCTCGTATATTGTGTTAGGAGAAATAATCCTGCTACATCGTTTAGGAAGAAATAATCCTGCTACAATGTGTCAGAAGAAATAAACTTGGTACATTGTGTTAGAAGAAATAATCCTACTACATGGTGTTAGAAGAAATAATCCTGCTACATTGCGTTATAAGAAATTAAACTTGCTACTTGTGTTGGAAGAAATAATCCTGCTACATCGTGATGGAAGAAATAATCCTGCTACATTGTGTTGGAAGAAATAATCCTGCTACATTGTGTTGGAAGAAATAATCCTGCTACATTGTGTTGGAAGAAATAATCCTGTTACACTGTGTTATAAGAAACTAAATTTGCTACATTGTGTTGGAAGAAATAACACTGCTACATTGTGTTGGAAGAAATAATCCTGCTATATCGTGTTGGAAGAAATAATCCTGCTACATTGTGTTGGAAGACATAACCCTGGTACATTGTGTTGGAAGAGATAATCCTGCTACATCGTGTTGGAAGAAATAATCCTTCTACTTTGTGTCCGAAGAAATAATCTTGCTACATTGTGTTGGAAGAAATAATCCTGCTATATCGTGTTGGAAGAAATAATCCTGCTACATTGTGTTGGAAGAGATAATCCTGCTACATCGTGTTGGAAGAAATAATCCGGCTACATTGTGTTGGAAGAAATAATCCTGCTACATCATGTTTGCAGGAATAATCCTGCTACATCATGTTTGAATTAATAATCCTGCTACATCATGTTTAAACGAATAATCCTGCTACAGCTGAGGATTGAACCCGAATCACTGTCTGTGTATGCAAGCGCGCCAAGCACTATACCAACAGGGTGAGATAGAAAACATGATCTTTGAGATCAGTCACTCAATCAAGAAATCATCCTTACGATCTCACGGTTGTCCAGAAAGCAAGGATTGAAATTCTGAATCCCGTGAAGGACCTGTAATAGCGTGATAGAAAACTATATGTTTAATTTCATTCAGTCAATTAATCAATCAGTCATATAATGAGACTTACGATCTCTTTACAGCTCGGGCCGGAGGGAGAATTGTGAAGGAGGACTCTGGTGCTTTCACTGAAACCACAAGTAGCCTGACCATGGAAGTCATGGCAGTAAGTAAAGCAATAACATGGCTCGAGACACAGACATTCACTAGGGCTTGTTTCCTTAGCGACTCAATGAACATGATCAAGAGGATAGAGGAGGGGTCGATCCGAAGAGAATGGTTGCTGCCTCTGGAGCGGTCTCGGCTGGCAAAGATTAGTTTCATCTTCGTGCCAGGTCATGCGGGAGTACAAGGAAATGAGCGGGCTGACAAGCTCGCAGGTGAGGCTACTGTGGAGGGCGGACGCGCCATGGACCAGGCTGACATTCTGAATGCTCTACGAGAAGTGAGACTTTTGCAAGAACCAAGTGATGACTGTGAATCTACAACAATGGCCAGACTGCGAGAGCAGCAAATTAAAAGAGGGGTGGCCAAACAAGAACACTACGCAGGAAGCCAAAGAAGATTGATAAACCAACACAGAACTGGCGTCGTTAGCCGCTACACGCTGCGGGATTTGCTGAGGAGGGGATCCGAGCACTTATGGACTGAATGGTCCCATGTGCAACGAGGATGATCTGTCGACTAACTAACTAACTAACTAACTAACTTACGATCTCACGTTCGTTCAGAAAGGACGGGTAGAGACTCTGAAAGCCGTGAAGAACGTGTAGTGGTAACACATAGAGCACGAATAGTTGTTGAATTGCATTCTTCATCTCTGCATTGTGGCAATCGTAGAGCGTTTGGCACTCAAAAGGGCATTCCTGGTAAGCACTGAAAGATATTATGTAAAACGATATTGACATCAGAATATTGTGTGTGTATGTAATTATCAATGCACATTAAAAGTTTAGTTAGATGTATATCCTTTACATGGCGTCACAGTCAAGGCCAGCATTTACTGGCTGTTTGTGATTTCTTGGCAACTTTACATGCGGTAGTTTGCCATTGCTATCAGGACGACCGACACTCATACCATTCTTTGAAAACAGCGCAAGGCAGTCTGCTGCCAAATTTACAGCAGCTGTGTTTCGAACGAGGTATGGGTGAACTGTATATTTATTCGCAACCCCTTAGCCACGGCACCGGCCACATTAAAAGTAATGTATGCAACACCGGTCTCCGTGTGGTTACGGACGCGATTCGTAATCCCGTATACCCGGGTTCGAAACACAGCGATGCTGTTTTTTTTTCGAAAAAGGTACAGGAGCCGGTCGTTCGGAAAGCAATGGCAAACTACTGATCGTAAAACTTGCCAGGAATCGCGAACAGCGAAAATCCTGGGGTTGACTGCTACGTCCTGTAAACGACATGCAACTTTTTTTTAAATGCAATAAGTCGCTATAATTAACTGCAAGAAAGAGAGTGCTGAAATGTTATATAGAAAATATGTGGTAGTAAATCATAAAATGTGAATGAACAAATTAGGAATAGCCTGCAAGTAACGGAGACGTTGTTCCTGGGACGGATGTTGTGAATATCTTGGACTACCAGAGTAACTAACAGCGACTGTGTGGAAGAGGCTAATACATTACATTTACATACATTGGCACCTTTCCGTCTTGACAGACGATAGTTTGGTACATTGTACTTCAAAAAGGCTTAATAAAGAGATTAATAAGAGGTTAATAGGTTAATAACGGTAGAACATACTGTGTAGAAGAGGTTAATAACAGTAGAACATACTGTGTGGAAGAGGCTAATAACAGTAGAACATACTGTGTGGAAGAAGATAATAACAGTAGAACATACTGTGTGGAAGAGGCTAATAACAGTAGAACATACTGTGTGGAAGAGGCTAATAACAGTAGAACATACTGTGTGGAAGAGGATAATAACAGTAGAACATACTGTGTGGAAGAGGCTAATAACAGTAGAACATACTGTGTGGAAGAGGATAATAACAGTAGAACATATTGTGTGGAAGAGGTTAATAACAGTAGAACATACTGTGTGGAAGAGGATAATAACAGTAGAACATACTGTGTGGAAGAGGATAATAACAGTAGAACATACTGTGTGGAAGAGGATAATAACAGTAGAACATACTGTGTGGAAGAGAATAATAACAGTAGAACATACTGTGTGGAAGAGAATAATAACAGTAGAACATACTGTGTGGAAGAGAATAATAACAGTAGAACATACTGTGTGGAATAGAATAATAACAGTAGAACATTATCTACAACAATAAGAATGGAACAAACAGCAATCTTTGGTCATGTGCTGGGAAATTGAGAAGAGAGACAATGGAAACATTGTGATGACTGGAAAATTAAGTGAGGGGAGAGGGGCAGGGGAAGACCAATATGTTGGATGAACTGAGAGGACGGGAATACCGTCAATAGAGGTTACCCAGAACACCCAGGACCGAGGTCTGTGGAAAGACGACTTTCAGAATGCGATTCAATGGGGGATTTACACACATGACCACCGCACCGCCAGAATATCGCGCTTACTACTTGGCTATCCTTAGAAGACACTACTTGTTAATATCAAAGAGGAGTTGAGTTAAGATGAGTTGAGCTAAGAACGGACATCACTGCACTCAAGACATTTCCATACGCGCTTCAACACCTCTTACAACACCCAGCAAAGAGTCACACTACTAATCGTTCCCACCGCTATCTGAATGAAAGTTCTTCTGGTCTTCCCTCTCAGTTTTGAGATTTTTCCAGAACCCTTGCCGATCCCCCGCAATCTTATTTTTTTTCTCCACATACGCGTTCTCAATCTGTTCCCCCGCTTTTCTTCGTCTGGTCCCATAGGTGCACAATCACCTCTCCCTTGTAATCTCACAGAGGAATGCAATGCTGATAACAAGAACACGTGATCTACATTGTCCACCATCCGCTTGAGATGTCTTCATCGGCTACAAATGAAGGAGGTAAAGCACGCGTGGAAATGTCCCGAGACCAATGACATTACATCTTCATTTCATATCTCATATATAAATATAGTACACATACGATTAAAGAACAAAATAAGATACGATGACAGTATTAGAGAACTGAACCATACCTGCGCATCATCTCCGCCACATGATGCTGTCTAATGTCTGGGTCTTCTAGGACCTGCAGCAGACAGGGAAACCAGTTCTTGTAGCGCTTGAGTCGATCCAGAAGCAGCACAGCACCGTCTGTGTCCCCACACTCCCGCGTCTTGGCTGCCACATTTTCCTTAGAAACAATGAACTTTGCTCATAAAATTGCGAGCACAGGTGAACGGCAGACTTCAAATGGAAATCTTACGTTTTTGTAATCATCAATATATCCTTCTCGGACGTCATCTTGCTGTCGTATCATATTTTATTTGAAATAACGCTATTGCTGTTGACTGATGGTGTTTCATTCTAGCCAAAAGATATGACCAATTGACGTTCTGCCTTTCAATATATGCAGCCCTCAGTGTTGATACTATTGCCTGCCTGATAACATAATTTCTTACTTGATCTCGGTTGGTGTACGTTATACCCTGCACTGTAGTGGTGTCTTACCGTCTTGTCTCATGATAGTTTGTTTCATTGTTTGTTTGTTTGTTTTTAATGTGTTTTTTTTTAAAGAAAAAGGGCATAATAAATTCTCCATACAACAAAGCGTGAACTGATTTGTAGACACTATGTGTTGCCCATAAAGCATGATCCCTCTCTCAACCTGCCTAGTTTATTCTAGAGGAAAGGTAACACTAATACGTCTGGAACAAGACAAGATGCAGAAGCTGCCGAATCGGCAAAGCAGTGATCTAACTGTCCGCCCATAGGAGCTTCGATCCTAGACCAGTTGCCGCTCGAAGCTTAGGGCCTTGTTTTCCATGCCATGACATTTAGTCTTTAGGTTGCAATTCCTCGCACTAGGATAAGACTTGTACTCTCCCAACTGTGCTCTTCCTCCCAAAGCCGTTGACACAATGTGGGTGTCGGGTTTGGTAAGCCGCCCAACATTCAGCGTTAACAGAAAGCAGGTAGTACCGTCTACCAGCATACGATAGCTCAGCTATATCTGACTATCTCCTGACCCCATGTTGCTGCACGTCTATGAACGACTTGGAAAGACGATGCTAGGACAGACTTTGAGATCGACAGAAGTTAAGTAGCCAGTGCTTGTGGTGCTACACACGATACCTAAGTTCCACATAAACCCATGCATTTTAAGTCGCTTAGTGACAATTATGAAGGGATGGGACGTTGATAGAGCTGTGTACCTGATTACATAAACATATCTAGACAAATATCGGTAAGACTTTCATTGAAACACCATGGTATGTTTTACAAGTAAACAATACAAAAGAACACGGAGTCATGCAGCTTTCGTGAAAAAATGAAGTTGCGGTGATTAGCCTTCATCTGCAAACAAATACAAGAAAATACGACATATAAACACCAGGACGACACAACAATGACTACATTAAGGCATAATAATTGAATGAGAAGAATTGAAAGATGAAAAACATAGAACACAATGAAATGGAAGTGGACAACTGAGAGAGTTTATACACAGACAACATTGCAGTTATAGACAATCCATTTCTAGCGAACGTAAAAAAGAAAAAGGACATTTCTTGAATGTGCTTCTTATTATAGAATCGCAGACAATGCACTTCACACGAATCTCAACACTACGACGCTTATATAGCCAACCGAGAGAGTGTGTGTGATAGCATAATAACGCGGATGGAAGGAGAAGGGATGGGAGAGGTCCAGACAAACTTCCAGATAAAAGCATGCTTTTAAAAGAAACTAGAAGCATTGCAACGTCACAGACTAAAATGATTGCAAATGATAAATGACATAACAACCAGAGATTATCATATGAACCTGGGGGTTCATCGTGACAATTAATAGACGATTTTAGTGCAGGAGATCCTGGCGTATGATACCTCGACATTTAGTCTGAGAATGGAGGTAGGGGAAGTCACGGCGGCATTCCACTGGCTGGAGTATAATTAACACCAAATGTAATGATTGTAACAGACACATAGATCAAATTGTAACGGACTCATTGGGCATGCTGAGAATGGTGAAGACATGCAGAGTGGATTGCTTTAATTAAACATGTAATGATAGGGAGCATGTGTTGGATCTTTTCCCCAGGGCATGCTGGTGTGTTGGGAAACGAGTAGACGGAACGATTGGCTAGGGAAGACAATGGAATTGAGTTCATTGCACCGGCTTTTATCCCATATGGCTCGGTCTCTTTCCGCAGGGATGCATACAGAAGGCGTCGCACAAAGCACTAACTCCGTAGTTCCAGCGACGACATCCAGGAGTTTCCGAGAAAATTACATTCGTGATCGAACCCACAACCTTATAAGCGAGAGGCGGGTAGCGTAATCACTTCACCACGAAGATTCTCTCGTTGGATGGGGTATGGGTGCACGATACATCAGATGTAGTTAGGGCGGGTCGTGACCATGTAGATAGTGTGGAAGATCAGAGAAGTCATCATTGCCTGGAGAGAATGATGGGTCAAGAACAACACGAGAATCTGGCCCATACTCAGTACTCCGAGGCAATGCCAGACGGACACATAACCAGATTGCAAATCTGGTGACAAAACACATCCCTGACGTACTCCAATCTATATTATTATAGAGGAATGTTCCGAATTGTGTGATGTCGGTCCTTAATTAAACTCATATTAAGCACAAACTTAGCGTAGTTGGTGACACCGAAAGAGGTAAAAGCAACAATGGAGATAAGAAATCAGAAATAAACAGTTGACATAATACCAGTGTTAAATGTAAGAAAACAGCAAGTTAACTGACTTCGTGATATACTGCATTTACCACCAGACAGAATTCTACAGAAAGTGATATCATTCATTGTCGAACTCTATATGGGAGAGGGAAAGAAACGCTTTACAACACAGTCCCCTCATGGAGATGGTACTTCGGGACCATATTGGGAAATCCATTGCAGGACATTGCAGCCAACAGCAGCATTTTTCAGCTGCTGTTGATGTCTTGGCACGTTTTACATTCAATAGTTTGCCATTGCTTTCTGAACGACCGGCTCAGATACCTCCGTAAGTAACCAACGCGACGCAATCTGCTGCCGAAATTCGCGCAGCTGTGTTTCGCACGAGATTATACGGGATTATGAACAGCGTCCTTAACACCTAAGCCAGGGAGACCAACTACTCCCATATACCAAAACCTTTTAATGTCTCAGTCCATGGGCTTCTCAATGCAAGGGAATTAACTCGTATTATACAGCACACCTTAAAAGGGTTGGATGCCCTTTGCAGAACTTTGTGATCATCCCATACACCAGGTCGATTTTGTTTTGGCATTTTAACTTTCAGCAGTTTACTATACACCGTAAACTGATTAGAGAAATTAGACGTAGACTGTTATACTGTTTTGACACGTTATAAAAATAAATAAACTAGAGAACCTGCTGACAACTGGCAAGATTTAAGGGAAAAGAACAAGGGGAAAGCAGAGAAGTAAATATCTGGATGATTTGGCCACGTGACATGGTCGAGACAAGAACACATAGCTGATTCACGACTCTGGTTACCGTCTATCAAATGGCGAAACATTACCGCCCACGCTTATGAGCATGGCACATTGTGATGATGGATGATGATGATGATGATGACGATGATGATGATGATGATGATGAGGAGGAGGAGGAGGAGGAGGAGGAGGATGATGATGATGAAGCTATAGGCTTCAAATGACTATTTTGTATCGTAATCCGTAATTTATTTTTTAAACGAATTTAAAAATGGGTGGTGTTTGAGATGTAGATTAAGTTTGACACTGTCTCCCATGGGAGATAAAACAGCTCAACAAACTATCCAGCCAGCCAAACAACTATAACAATCAACCAAACATCCAACCAACCAACCAGCCAGCAAATCAAGCAACCACATCAATCAATCAATCATTCAAACATCAAAAAAAAAACAAGCAAGCAAACCAATCAATTCCACATCCAAACAACCAAGCTTAACAAAACATACCGAATTAAGCAAACAAACACACAACTACCCAATCAGCTAACTAACCATCAATCAACCAATCATCAAGGACAATGCCGACTGGCGTAGGCGTTCATGACTCTCCACAGATATCGGTCTTTGGTTTTCTGAATCAACTCTACCGTTGATAATTCCTCCATGCCACTGTCGCAATCCATCCAGCATCTTTTCTCTTGGTCTGCCTCTGCCTCTCTTCCCCTCGATCTTTCCAATGGTCACGATGTTCTCCAATGCGTCTCTTCTCATCACATGACCAAATAAATATGTTTGTCTTTGTCTTATTGTTGTATATAATGTTCTAGTTTCATTAGCCTCTTTCAGGCATTCGTTGTTAGCTACTTTGGCAGTCCGAGGAATTCGCAACATTCATCTCAGGAACCACATCTCTGTTGCTTCCAATCTCTTCCTAATTTGTTCATTTACATTCCAAGATTCACAGCCATACAGCAAAACAGGTTCTATATAGCACCTTAGCACTCTCTTTCTTACATTCAATGATATTGACTTATTGCATAAGATATTTTACATTTTCTGAAATGCAACCTTTGCTTGCCCTATTCTGCTCGTAATCTCTGTTGTGCATCTTCCATCTGATGTTATAAATGTCCCTAGATATTTAAAACTATCCACTTGGTGAAGAGTTTTCCCTTCTATCTCTATTTCACATTTGGGTGTTACCTGTTTCGTAGATATCACCATTGTTACTGTTTTCTTTATATTCAAGGAGAGTCCTTTCTGTTCCTACAATGTCCAACAATTGTTGTAGATCTTTTGAATTATCCGCCATCAATATTGTGTCATCTGCATAGCGTATATTATTTATATTATAACGTCCGAATATGTATTATTCCTGGTTTTTCTTTGATCTCAATCATTATTACTTCGCTATAGAGGGAGAAGAGATTTGGTGACAAAATACATCCCTGACTTACTCCCATCTTTATGTGTTCATAATGTCCTTCTTTATTTCCCATTTTAATTGCTGCTACTGTATTTGGTTCCAGTAAATATTTTGTATTATTCTGAGATCTTTCCCATCAATGTTAATATCTTCCAACATTTTAATCATTTCATCATGTTTTACATTTTCAAATGCCTTAGTATAATCTATGAAGCACAAATGTGTCTTTCTTTGTCTATATTGATCTTTCTAATAATGTCCACAATGTATATATTGCATTGTTTGTACCTTTTCCTTCCACAAATGCGTACTGTTCTTCACCAATTTTCATTTTTATTTTCTTTCTTGTTCTTCTCATTTTAATTCTGAGTAAAAGCTTAGTGACATGATTTATGAGGTTAATCGTATGGAAATCTTCGCATTCAATTGCTCCAGATCTTTTTGGTACAGCTATAAATACAGATTTCAACATATCGCTTGGTACATATCCACTGCAATAAATATCATTCAACAGTTTGGTTAATATATCTACTCCAAATTCTCCCATTACTTCTAATTCTTCTATTGCGTTTCCATCTGATCCAGCTGATTTTGCTTTCTTCATATGCTAGATAATCGTCATCGACTTCTACTTTTAGAATAGGTGGACCTTCTAAGTTACTTTCTTCTGTTAATTCTGCCCTTTCTCCATCTTATAAGTCTCTTATATACTCATTCCACCTCTTTATTATAGCATCTTCCTCCAATAATATTTTTCCTGTTTTTTGATTTTAAACACCCTGTATTTATTATCATTTTCCTTCCTTGAGCTCACTGATTTATTTGTGCATATTTTTTGTATCTTTAATACAATTTAATTCAATTATTTTGCATTGCTCAGTTAACCAACTTTCTTTTGCCTTCGCACAATTATTTCTTATTTCTTTATTTATCTCATTATATTCATGTTTATCATTTTTACTCTGTTTTCTTTTGGCTATCAACTTTAATGTCTTCAGTCATCCATTTTTTTCTTAGCCTGTTGGCTTCTCTCCGGTAATATTTCTTTGCTCGTTTGATGAATATAACAACAAACTAAAACACCCAACCAGCCACCTAACTAACGAACCAATCAACAAACCTTACGATCAACTATCCCACCACCCAGATAACTAACCAAACAATTAGCCACTTAGATCAACCAACCAAACTACCAACTACGCAACAAACCAGCTTACTAACCAAACAATCAGACAATCGATCAACCAAACAACAATATAACAAACCAAACAACCAGCTAACTAGCCAACCAATCGACCAATAAAACATCCAACTACCCAAAGACTAACTACTCGTTCAACCAACCAACCACAAACTATCCAACCAAGCAGGTAACTAATCAAACAGTCAACTAAACGATCAACTAACCAATAATATAACTAACCAACAATATTACCAACCAAACAACCACCCCACCAACAAGGTAACTAACCAACCAACCAGATAACTGTCCAATCAATAGATCAAAAATAACTAAACAACCAACCAACAAAGCAATCTACCAATCAACTAGCAAAGCAACAACAACAAAAACAACAGTCAACTAAATCGAACCAAATGACAAAGCAATTAACCAATCAATCCATCAACAAGCCAATCAACCAAATAAGCAAATAAATCAACCAACCAACCAAGTATCAAACCAACTAATCAGCCGTCCAAGCAACCAAGCAAACCACCAATCAACGGACCAGCCAAACAACCAACTACCTACACCAACCAGATAAATAACCAACCAATAGACTAACCAAACAAGCCGCTATACAAACAACCAACCAATCAAGCAACCAACCAAACCAATAAAACAATCAACCAATCAATTAACTACCCAAGCAAACGAAACATAAATAAATTAACCATCCAGCCAAAGAATCAACTAATCAAGCAACCAATCAACCAATCAAGCAATCAATCAATCAACAGATCAACCAACCAACAGCTCAACCATCGAAACAACAAATCAACCAAGCAATCAACCAATCAATCAATCATCGAAACAACCGACCAGTTTTAAACAGCAGTAAAGAAGGCATGTAACTTACGATGTCCCTTCTGGTCAAAACACCCTGCTCATATTTCTGAAAGACGTAGAGCACCTCGGAAGGTCGAACAAACTCCAAGAAGATCTCCCGAACACGAGGCTTGACTTCCTTGACTGCACACAGAGACACTAAACAGGCCATACCTATCGGTGGTTTAAAGTGTCGATGATAACTTCACAAGTCCATGAAATGTCCACATCTGTTATGATAAGTCCACATTTGTTGATGACATCTCAAGATGTGCGGATGATAACTTCATAAATGTCCATGAAAAACCCATATCTGTAAGGATAAGTCCTTATTTTTTCAATTATAACTTAACATGTGTGGATGATAAATCAATTTGTGTGGGTAATAAACCTTTATGTGTGAAAGATATGTCAATATGTGTGGGTGATAAATATGTGCGAGTGGTAAATATGTGTGGGTGGTACGGTAGCATATGTGGGTAACAAATAAATTGCATGCCATTTGAAGGACATTGCGGCCAACCCCAACAACGAGAATGATTTTCGTAATACTGCATACGGCGGTAGAAATCAGCTGCAAACGATTTGGAAGCACACCGCCTTGTGTTGATTTTAACAATGGTATGACAATTCAAATTCATTCATTCATTCATTCATTCATTCATTCATTCATTCAGTAGCATGTCCGCTGCAGAACCTCGCTCCCATAACAAAGTCCGGAAAACCTATCGATCATAAGCAAGATGCCCCGTGTCGGATACACCCATCTGGAGATCATCCGCCACATCTTGCACCCATCTTATCTTTGGCTTTCCTCCTCCTCTTTTCCCGGGCATATGCCCCTGCATTTTTGTTCTCAATTTTCATAACGTTTCAAGTGGCCAACATAGTTAAGTTTTCTTTGTTTTATCGTCTTTAGTAGCCAACCTTCTTCAATATTGAGTTGTTGTCGTGTTTATGAATTTGTTCGTTTCTTTAAAAATAAGATTTTCTTTTAACCGTCTAAAACATTTATATTCATAAGCATTTATGGCCTGTTCAGCTTGTTTAGTAAGTGTCCATGTCTCACAGGTGTATGTAGCAATGGGAAAGATGCTTACTCTTAACATTCTAATCGTTCTTATCAATGGCAAACTAAACACAAAAATCTTGTCTAGTAAACTACAAACACACAACAATGTGGGAGTGATTTTGACGTCCTGTAAAGGAAATGCAACTTACTATCATTAAGTAAACTATGTGTGCTTGACATAAGTAAATATATGTGTGTGTGATATAAGTAAATAGGTGTGGGTGACATAAGTAAATATGTGTGGGTGACATTAGTAAATATGTGTGGGTGACATAAGTAATATGTGTGGGTGACATAAGTGAATATGTGTGGGTGATATAGGTACATATGTGGTTGTGATATTGGTAAATATGTATGGGTGACATAAGTAATTATGTGCGTATGACTATAAGGTAATATGTGTGGGTGACTATAAGTAATATATGTGTGGGTGACTATAGGTAAATATGTGTGGGTGACTATAAGTACATATGTGTGGGGATATAAGTAATTATTACGTGTGGGTGATGTAAGTAAATATGTGTGGGTGATATAAGTAAATATGTGTGGATGATATAGGTAAATATGTGTGACTGATATAAGTAAATATGTGTGGGTGATATAGGTAAATATGTGTGGGTTATATAAGTACAGTATGTGTGGGTGATATAAGAATATTACGTGTGGGTGATGTAAGTAAATATTTGTGGTTGATATAAGTAATTATGTGTGGGTGATATACGTAAATATTTGTGGGTGATATAAGTAAATACATGTGGGTGATATAAGTAAATAAGTGTGTGTGATATTAGTGCATATGTGTGGGTGATATAAGTAAGTATATGTGGGTGATATAAGTAAATATGTGCGGGTGATATACGTAAATATTTGTGGGTGATATAAGTAAATACATGTGGGTGATATAAGTAAATAAGTGTGTGTGATATTAGTGCATATGTGTGGGTGATATAAGTAAGTATATGTGGGTGATATAAGTAAATATGTGCGGGTGATATAAGTAAATATGTGTGGGTGATATAATTAAATATATGTGTGTGATATAAGTAAATATGTGTGTGTGAAATAAGTAAATATGTGTGGGTAATATAAGTAAATATGTGTGGGTAATATAAGTACATTTGTGTGGGTTATATAAGTAAATATGTGTGGGTGATATAGGTCAATATGTGTGGGTGATATAGGTAAATATGTGTGGGTGATTTAGGTAAATATGTGTGGGTGATATAGGTAAATATGTGTGGGTGATATAGGTAAATATGTGTGGGTGATATAGGTAAATATGTGTTGGAGATTTAAGTACATATGTGTGGGTGACATAATTAAATATGTGCGGATGATATATGTAAATATGTGTGGGTGATATAAATAAATGTGTGTGGGTGACACAAGTAAATGTGTGTGGGTGACACAAGTAAATGTGTGTGGGTGACATAAGTACATAAGTGTGGGTGACATAAGTATATATGTGGGGTGATATAGTTAAATATGTGTGGGTGATATAGGTAAATATATGTGGGTGATATAGACAAATATGTGTGGGTGACATAAGTAAAAATGTTTGGGTGACATAAGTAAATAGGTATCGGTGATATAAGTGAATATGTGTGGGTGACATAAGTAAATATGTGTGTTTGATATAGGTAAATATGTGTGACTGATATAAGTAAATATGTGTGAGTGATATAGGTAAATATGTGTGGGTGATATAAGTACATATGTGTGGGTGATATAAGAATATACGTGTGGGTGATGTAAGTAAATAGGTGTGATGGATATAAGTAAATATGTGTGGGTGATATACTTAAATATTTGTGGGTGATATAAGTAAATACGTGTGGGTGATGTAAGTAAATATGTGTGGGTGATATAAGTAAATATGTGTGGGTGATATAAGTAAATATGTGTGGGTGATGTAAGTAAATATTTGTGGGTGATGTAAGTAAATATGTGTGGGTGATATAAGTAAATATGTGTGGGTGATATAAGTAAATATGTGTGGGTGATATAAGTAAATATGTGTGGGTGATATAAGTAAATATGTGTGGGTGATATAAGTAAATATGTGTGGGTGATATAAGTAAATATGTGTGGGTGATATAAGTAAATATGTGTGAGTGATATAAGTAAGTATGTGTGGGTGATATACTTAAATATTTGTGGGTGATATAAGTAAATACGTGTGGGTGATATAAGTGTGAATGTGTGGGTGATATAAGTAAATATGTGTGAGTGATATAAGTAAGTATATGTGGGTGATATAAGTAAATATGTGCAGGTGATATAAGTAAATGTGTGTGGGTGATATAAGTAAATATGTGTGGGTAATATAAGTAAATATGTGTGGGTAATATAAGTAAATATGTGTGGGTAATATAAGTAAATATGTGTGGGTGATATAAGTAAATATGTGTGGGTAATATAAGTAAATATGTGTGGGTAATATAAGTAAATATGTGTGGGTGATATAAGTCCCTTGTTGTGGGTTTAATAAGTAAATATGTGTGGGTAATATAAGTAAATATGTGTGGGTGTTATAAGTACATTTGTATGGGTTATATAAGTAAATATGTGTGGGTGATATAAGTACATATGTGTGGGTGATATAAGTACATTTTTGTGGATGATATAAGTAAATATGTGCGGGTGATATAATTAAATATATTTGTGTGATATAAGTACATATGTGCGGGTTATATACGTAAATATATGTGGGTGATATAAGTAAATATGTGCGGGTGATATAAGTAAATATGTGTATGTGATATAAGTAAATATGTGTGGGTGGTATAAGTAAATATGTGAGGGTGATATAAGTAAATATGTGTATGTGATATAAGTAAATATGTGTGGGTGGTATAAGTAAATATGTGTGGGTGATATAAGTAATTATGTGTGGGTGATATAAGTAAATATGTGCGGGTGATATAAGTAAATATGTGTGGGTGATATAAGTAAATATGTGCGGGTGATATAAGTAAGTATATGCGTGTGATATAAGTAAATATGTGCGGGTGATATAAGTAAATATGTGTGGGTGTTATAAGTAAATATATGCGTGTGATATAAGTAAATATGTGCGGGTGATATAAGTAAATATGTGTGGGTGATATAAGTAATTATGTGTGGGTGATATAAGTAAATATGTGCGGGTGATATAAGTAAATATGTGTATGTGATATAAGTAAATATGTGGGTGATATAAGTAAATATGTGCGGGTGATATAAGTAAATATGTGTATGTGATATAAGTAAATATGTGTGGGTGGTATAAGTAAATATGTGTGGGTGATATAAGTAATTATGTGTCTGTGATATAAGTAAATATGTGCGGGTGATATAAGTAAATATGTGTGGGTGATATAAGTAAATATGTGCGGGTGATATAAGTAAATATGTGTGGGTGATATAAGTAAATATGTGCGGGTGATATAAGTAAATATGTGTGGGTGATATAAGTAAATATATGCGTGTGATATAAGTAAATATGTGCGGGTGTTATAAGTAAATATGTGTGGGTGTTATAAGTAAATATATGCGTGTGATATAAGTAAATATGTGCGGGTGATATAAGTAAATATGTGTGGGTGATATAAGTAAATATGTGTGGGTGATATAATTAAATATATGCATGTGATATAAATAAATGTGTGTTAGTGATATAAGTAAATATGTGTGGGTAATATAAGTAATATGTGTGGGTGATATAAGTAAATACGTGTGAGTGAATTAAGTAAATACGTTTGGGTGAAATAAGTAACTATGTGTGTGTGATATAGGTACATATGTGTGGGTGATATAAGAAAATATGTGTAGTTGATATAAGTAAATATGTGTGGGTGATATAAGTAAATATGTGTGGGTGGTTTAAGTAAATATGTGTGGGTGATATATTTTCGACTTCTTGGCCCACGATAAGAACGTTTCTGTACCATTTACGTTCAGATTTCCGGATGCCCTTCTTGATTGGATTGAATGTTGTCGTTGACTCACATCCAGAAACTATAACTCTATCAATACGAGTCACACATCCGATCAAACTGATACATTAAAATACTATGTGTAGATCCAGATATCAGACAAACCCGTTAATAAGATAAACCCGTACTTTAACATACTAACAAAATATATCCAGATATGACAGTCACACGTTACAGTAAACTCATTCATTAACATACGAACAGTATCTCTACATATATCAATCGCACATTACAGTAAACGCATTCATTGATATACGAACTACAACGTCACATTTATCAGTCACAAATTACAATAATCTTATACATTAACATGCTAACTATGTCTCTACATATATCAGTCACACGTTACAGTAAACTCATTCATTAACATACGAACAGTATCTCTACATATATCAATCGCACATTACAGTAAACGCATTCATTGATATACGAACTACAACGTCACATTTATCAGTCACAAATTACAATAATCTTATACATTAACATGCTAACTATGTCTCTACATATATCAGTCACACGTTACAGTAAACTCATTCATTAACATACGAACAGTATCTCTACATATATCAATCGCACATTACAGTAAACGCATTCATTGATATACGAACTACAACGTCACATTTATCAGTCACAAATTACAATAATCTTATACATTAACATGCTAACTATGTCTCTACATATATCAGTCACACGTACAGTAAACTCATTCATTAACATACGAACAGTATCTCTACATATATCAATCGCACATTACAGGTAAACGCATTCATTGATATACGAACTACAACGTCACATTTATCAGTCACAAATTACAATAATCTTATACATTAACATGCTAACTATGTCTCTACATATATCAGTCACACGTTACAGTAAACTCATTCATTAACATACGAACAGTATCTCTACATATATCAATCGCACATTACAGTAACGCATTCATTGATATACGAACTACAACTCCAGATTTATCAGTCACACATTACAGTAAACTCATTCATTAACATTCTAACTATGTCTCTACATATATCAGTCACACATTACAGTAAACTTATTCATTAACATATTTACTATATATATATATATATATATATATATATATATATATATATATATAATATATATATATATATATATATATATATATATATCAGTCACACATTACAGTAAACTCATTCATTATCATGCGAACTACATCTCCAGATTTACCAGTCATTCATTAAGTAAACTAACACGTCAACATACTTACTATAACTCCTGTAATATCACAAAAAAAACATTACAGCTGAATTGAGTTGAGCTAAGAACCGACATCACTGCACTCTTCACATTACCATACGCGCTCCGTCTCCTCGTTCAATACCCCGCTAAGAGTCACACTACTAATCGTTCCCACCAGCTATCTGATTAAAAGGTTTCCTGGCTCTTCCCTCTCAGTTTTGAGATTCTTCCATAACCCCTGCCGATCCCCCGCAATCTCATTCTTTCCACATACGGGTTCTTAATCTGTTCCTCCACCTTCTCCATCTGGTCCCACAGGCGCACGACCACCTCACCCTTGTCCATAGGCAAACTACAACCAAGAGGTGCAGATTACAGTAAACTCATATATTAACATTCTATAACTCTAGTGATATCATTCAGACATTACATACGTTAACATACTTTACCTCCAGTAATGTCACTCTAACATTACAGTAAAGTCATACACTAATATAAAATCGACGATGTACTATGACTGTCACATTGTAAAGTTTACAACACGATTCATGGAAAGTATGCGGCTATGATAAGGCCAAGTATCCGTGCATACCTGACTACGAACATGTTTGAATCGAGGGGGGAGCGTATCCGGAGTTTCTCCTTAAATTGTTTCAGCGTATGTCATCAGAGCTTGTCCGCTTGCCTGCCACTCCGATGGTAATATACTCGAACCCCTTTAGAGACTGGTCTTTCTTTTAAGATAAATTCTATCCCCATGTGGACCCACTCTTAGATGGTACAGGGAATTTCCGATGTATTTCTGGTGTGATACTGACCTCATATTGCGAGATGCGATGTTTGAGAAGGGCTTACAATTGAACTATTCCAGTCCGAGTAAGAAATGATGCTATCAGACAGACAGTGGGATTGTCAACCTTGTGCCACATATTTTGAAAGGCAGAAGATCGAATAATTTAGCCATCTCGTGAGAATGCAAGACCATCAACTGCTAGCACTGGCGCTACATCAAAGAACATATGATACGAAAGAAAGAGGACGTCCAAGCAGAAAATGGATTGACGACATCAAAGACATTGTACAATCACACGGAATAACACTATCCGGTGTCACCCATTGGGCCTTGGAACGTCAACTATTCATCTCATCGACTCTTGACGGCAAAAGTGGAAGATGATAATGATGAGCTCATGACCCATCCAATGACGATTGATCTAGAAATTTGGGGATAGCATATCTGGTGATTGTAAATCAGGTCTTAATCAGATGTTACTGAGCTACCGTATAACAGTAGACAGTACTACCTGACTTCTGTTGGCGCCGAATGTTGCACGGTGCTCACCAAACCCGACACCCCACATTGTGCCAACGGCTTTGGGAGGAGGAGAACAATTGGCAGGGTACGAGTGTTATCCTGGTGCGAGAAAATGCAACCTAAAGACTACACGTCATGACAGGGCATACCAGTCCTAAGTCTTGTAGCTAGTCAAGGATAGAAGTTCCGACAGGTGGACAGGTAGAGCATTGTTTTGCTGATCCGGCAGCTTCTACACTAGTCTTGTTTCAGGTGTATCGGTGTAACCTTTCCTCTGGCGTAAACTAGGCTGACAGAGAGAAGGATCATGCTGCATGGGCTACACATGGTCTCTACAATTCAGTCTCGGTTTTGTGCTATGGAGAGGTATAACAGTCGCTACCGCCGTGGGTTGTAGTTGTTAGGCCTTGTTAGAAGCAGAATGTAACAACCTATCGTCTGTCAAGGCTTCAAGGTGTCATTATATTCCTTTGTCAATTTCAGTTAAGATGGTTATTGTCATTTTTTTCCCCCGATTAAGATGACGCATCAAATTACTTTAAACGTTTAGAAATATACACAACGCTTGCTAACAATCTTCAACTTTATCATTTTCTTTCGATTAAACCGACACATCAAATGACTCTGAACGGTTAGAAATATACACAACGCTTGCTAGCAATCTTCAACTTTATCATTTTCTTTCGATTAAACCGACACATCAAATGACTCTGAACGGTTAGAAATATACACGACGCTTGCTAGCAATCTTCAACTTACCTTTCAGAAAGTTTCCTTAAACTGATGACATGCCAAAGGCAAATAATTCATACAGACATGACCTTTAACTTGCTCAATGTATCAGATCGGGAAATTCAGGTTAGTACCAGGAAATAAAAACAGGATCGCCTACATACTAATCTGAACGACATGTTGGTTCACAATTTTTATTTATAGTCAAAGCTTGACTATCTATCTACACGAGATAACAACACGGATTAAGGAATGTCATTGGTGTGTCAACAGATTAAAGTCATTGCAACACACGCCCTCTCACATATACACTGTATAACAAAGATATAATGGCACAGCTGTTTTATAAGTCCGGCAGTGTAATTCTGTTCTCTATGGAAGCAGTAGTTTCCACATTGTCAACAAAATTGGCGTGCTTTGGCTATAGTAAAGGTTTAAATTTGAAACAGGCATGTTCATAAATACAATATCATACGATTTCTTGTCGGTCATATTTCGCTGCATCTCGTCACATTCATACTGCAGTCGTCCATATCATGTTGTGTGGAAAGCTGTTTGTTCGATGTCCGTGTTAATTCATTTAGTTCCGGTCTGTCCCAAGTTGCTTTAGTATTACGTTGCTACGTACTTCGTTACGTCCGCTTACTGCAAGCGATATTTTTGAAGTGATAACCTTCCGGGATCTGTGGCCTACTTTCTTATTGTTTGCTCTTATATGTTTCCTATCTCTGATATTCCTTGTATTCATTATTTTGCTGGGATGACATGTTTCTGTTTTTCCTCTATGGTTTCAGCTTACACAATGTTTGTTTTTTTCCTTCCCTGGCTTTGAGCTCAAGCGTACTACATAAACGTGCTACTTGTAGTGTCCTGGATTGATGTGTGTGTGCTGATTTGCTTTCCCTGTTAACAGTGTCCATTGTCATCACGCGATCCCCACTCCGACTTTACAGATGCTTGTAATTTACGTCCGCAAGTCAAGGAAGAGAAGTCAATATTTTCATCCAACTGATCGGTGTAGGGGTTGAACCCGCTACATAGGCATCAATACACCTATTTGAGATCATAAAAACAAGCCATAACCTACATTAAGACACACATCTTTGGTCACTTTATGAGTGAGGGTCTGGCGAAGGCCGTGACACCCGGGAAGTTGGAGGGTCTAAAAGACAGATGGCAACAGAGGGCGAACATGCTGGGTGAGCAGAGAGAGTCGCAGGTGTGACAATCAGCTGTCTAACTAATCAAGTAAACATATGACATATGTTTGCGGAGGAAATTGTCATCTGCTTTCCTCAGTATGGCATAGGTAGAGGAACGAACAACGAATGAACTTTCAAAGGGTTAAGAATTCAGAACGTAGGCACGTCTAAGAATACGGCCTTCTGATCTCTTTCCGTTCATTATTTCATTCAGAAATTACATATACTGTCAATCTTGGACAGCAGCAGCAACAACAGCAACAAAAACACGGTGGGGAAATGTGCACAAACTCATGACTACATACTTCAGTAATATTGTTACTGGAATGCCTCGGTTAGCGCCGGGGTTACGTTCTTGGAAAACGTGACTTTAAGTGAAACGACGTATAGCGAAACACTATTTCCAACAGAATTAAATGCTTGCTTGCTTGTGTTCGCTGGCTGTGACCTCTAGCGCGAAGTCCTGTATGTCGGAAGAAGACATCTGTTGTCCAACATCAGTGTAATGTCATACCGGACTGAGGTTTGCGTGAGTATCCGTTGTCCCATGTCTGGCTTATTGGTGCGTAGACTGGTGGTTCCTCGCCGTGCTGGCAGATACTCTCCGACTTCGGAAGAATCAGCGTTCCTACTACGTTAGCCAGGACCTCGAAGGGACCTGTTGCCCAGGTCGCACGGCTAGGACGTGTTAGTAGGCCTTGGCCAGTATAGAACCTGGCCCTGGTGCCTTGGAAACACCTCTGCGTCCCACAGGATTAAATGAAGTACAGTGTATTATGTAATGTTTATTTTGATGGTTGTTGATAATTATTGGCTAAATAGAGGTGAGTTGGAGGGTGAATGGCAGAGTTATTGGTACGTCGAGGCATTAAAACCATGACTCGCTCCAAAACTATCACCAGCACCACTAGTACTGCTCTCACCCGCTTTCTTATCTAGATCTTTGTAGAGAGGCTTTGCTTTTCTCTTAGATAGCCATCTTGCTCACAGGCATATTCCGATGGTTCTGGTTTTCCAGACGGCCTGTAGTACTTTCATGTTCTACATAAGATTATTTCTGGTATGAGTGATCTTGGAAGCACTCAAAGGGGTTATATTTTTAGCATCCCACTGTGATTATGTCAGCACCTGCATGAATTGTCCTTACCATGGTTGAAGGTAAACCATGGACTACCGATATCAATAGCCCGATCGCCAGCCTCAAAACGACCTAACACGACCTAACTTCACCTCAAGAGAAACACTTTTTCTTGGTTCTCTTACAATCAAACATACTATCAGCACTTATTGTGCGCTTTGCACTCATAATGATGGGTGATTACACGATAAAACCCTGGGAAAACGCACTGCACAAAATGTAAAATGCCGACGTTAACGCAGCATAGCAACACAGGTGACGACATTGTGGCGGAACGTAGCGACGTAAAGGGAAGTTATGTTCCATTGTGACAACGACGTTATGGCGAAACGACGTAAACCGAAGCGACGTATAGCGGGACATTTTTGTAAAGATTCGACAAATGTCGTGATCTAAATGATATATCGTACAACTCCTAGGAGCATGTTTACAGTATTCATTCATTGGCACCTTGCCGTCTTGACAGACGATAGTTTGTGCTTTAAAAAGGCATAATAACTTTTAACTATGGCGGTAGCGAGTGTGACTGATAAGGCCAATTTGCGCTGTAAATGTCCGTTCACAGTGGGTGCATGTGAACACGTGGTCATTTCCACCATCATGCACCATCTTACGTCTCAAACGCTTGGTGTGTGACTTTTCTGCAATAATTTTCTCCTTTGACTTTATTCCATTTCTGATATTTGCCCTCCATGCAACACGTTCAGCGGCGACTTGCTCCCAATGTGCATTATCAATGCCTGTATCAATCATGTCCCGCTTACACACATCTTTGTATCGTAGTAGAGGCCGACCCTGAGATCTCTTACCCATCTGTAATTCACCAAAAAAGATATCCTTTGGTATTCTACCATCATCCATCCTCCTAAGATGTCCTATCCATCTAAGTCTACGAAGACTGAGCATGGAATAAACTGTCACACAACCTGATCTTTCCAATACTTCAGTATTTGTGATTTTGTCTTGCCACTTAATACCAAGAATTCTTCGCAGACACCGCATATGAAAGCTGTTTAAATTGTTCTCTTGGTGTGAGTAAGTTGTCCAGGTTTCACTGCCATAGAGAAGAGTACTAAGGACACAGGCTTGATAGACAAGGACTTTTGTTTTGGCAGTAAGCTTCCTATTCTCCCAGACTCTTTTTCTTAACCTGTTCATTGTTGTTGCTGCCTTACCAATCCGGATGTTGATTTCCTGATCTAGGGATAATTTGCTATTTACCACTGATCCTAGATATGTAAAATGGTCTACTATCTCTAGTTCAGCGTCGTCAATAAAGATTGATGGTACCCCATGTGCACCTTGTGACATAATCTGTGTCTTCTTTTTGCTAATTGTTAAACCAAATTCAGAACAAGCATTGGAGAATGCAGATAGTAGACATTGCAATTCTTCCTCAGAGTGGGTCGTAACTGCAGCATCATCTGCAAAAAGCAACTCTCTGATCAGTACCCTCCTAATTTTGGTCTTAGCCTTCAATCTCTGAGCATTGTAGAGGCCGCCATCTGAGCGTGAGTGAATGTATATACCACCATCCTGATCACGAAATGCATATTTCAGTAGAAGTGAAAAGTATATTCCAAAGAGGGTGGGAGCTAGTACACAACCTTGCTTAACTCCACTCTTGATTTCAAATTCTTCAGAAGTTGCACCATCAAACTTGATTATACCCTTCATGCCTGTGTGGAACGATTCCACAATGGACAGAAGAGTTGGTGGGCAGCCAATCTTCTTTAGTGCTTTGAACAGACCCTCACGACTGACCAAATCAAATGCCTTAGTGAGGTCGATGAAGGCAATAAACAGTGGTTGATTCTGTTCACGGCATTTTTCTTGCATTTGTCGCAATGAGAATATCATATCAGTGGTAGACCGGTTCTGTCGAAAGCCACACTGTGATTCGGGGTAGACTTGATCTCCTAGGACTTGAAGTCTGCGCAGAACAATTCTGGCAAATACTTTTCCAACAATACATAGAAGTGAGATACCCCTATAGTTGTTGCAGTCGCTCCGATCGCCCTTGTTCTTGTACAGTGTTATGATGCTTGAATCTTTGAAATCCTGTGGGACTTGTCCTTCACGCCAGCATAGCTCTATTAGCTGATGGATCTGTAGAGCGAGTGTGTCTCGCCCACTCCTGATAACCTCTATTGGAATCCCATCCTTACCTGGAGCCTTGCCAGATGCGAGTTCATTTATAGCACACTTAACTTCTGTTATGGTGGGAAGTGTGTCCAGGTGGTCAAGAGTTGGTAGAGCCTCTATGGCGTTAAGGGCATCATCCGCTAGTTTGGTCTCACTTGAGTAAAGCTCCAAATAGTGCTCGACCCATCTATCCATCTGCTGTTTCTTATCAGTGATGACTTCTCCAGTCAAGGTTTTCAGCGGTGCACTTCTTTTGATCACTGGACCACAGGCTTTCTTTATTCCTTCATACATGCTTCTTATGTCTCCCTTATCACTTGCGATTTGAATGGACTCACATAACTTGCTCCAATAATCATTTGCACACTGCCTGGCAGCCTTTTGCACATCCTTCCTAGCTTGCCTTAGCTCACTCAGAGTGTTACGCGTTGGTCTTTCCTTGTTTCTTAAGAGAGCTTTCTTCTTCTTATCAATCAAGGGCTGCAGAGTCTCGCTGTTGGCCGCAAACCAGTCCTGCCTCTTATGATCCACAGTGCCGTAAACCCTTACGGCAGTTTTATTAAGAGTTTCCTTAAGTTGACCCCACTTTTCATTTACTGTACAATTTTCTGGTGTATCAGTGAAAGCGTCTTCAAGTTGCTGTTGAAACTGAAAGCACTTTTCAGGATCATGAGTGTTAATAATATTAATCCTGGGGCTAGATTTGTGTTTAGCTGTGTAGATTCTCTTTAGTCTCAGTCTAACCCTTGCAACAACCAAAGAATGATCCGTATCACAGTCAGCACTGTGGTAACTACGAGTCAATGATATATGGTTCAGATGTTGTCTCCGTGTGATGATGAAGTCCAGCTGGTGCCAATGGCCGGATCTTGGATGTTTCCATGTGACCTTATGCATCTCTTTTGTTTTAAAAAAAGAGTTTGTAATACATAGGTCATTTCTAGTGCAATGCTCCAGCAGCCTTTGCCCATTTTCATTCATGCGACCGATGTTGTATTTTCCAAGGGACACTGGCCATGAACTCGAGTCCTTGCCCACACGAGCATTGAAATCACCGAGCATATAAATGTAGTCAGATTTTGGAACTGCCTTGATCACGGAGTCTAACTCCTCATAGAACAAATCCTTCACATCATCAGAGGAATCGAGTGTCGGTGCATATGCAGTAATAATGGTGGCAAACCCACAAGAGGTTGCCAAGCGCAGGGATAATAGTCTTTCATTTCCTCCTGCTGGAATTTCAATCATTCCCAGTAGCGAATTCTTCACCCCAAAGCCCACACCGTGTTGCCTTTTATCTGCCTGCCCTCTACCCAGGCCAGCAATATCAATGTTAAGACGATTGAGTTCGGCATCAATCACAGCCGTTTTTCTCACATCGTCAATATTGGTCAAGTCAGTGGACAATCCTGGACACATGGTTCTCACGTTCCAGGTTGCAAGCCGTAGCTTGAGGTTTCTATTTTTATTTTTGTTTGTACCTGGTGCATTGGTTTTACAGCCTGCGATTCAGATTTTGTCCTAGCCCCAAGCACCCATTGAAGCAGGCAGGCTGTGGCGGATCAGCACCCAATTGGCTGGGGGCTGCCCAGCTTGAGGCGGGCGGTAGCTGATCAGTGACACCTATAGGTGTCTCCCACCGTCAGAGGCAACGCGTGGCGCCCCATGTCTACGCCAACTGACAAGGACTTATAACCCGTAACAGTTGCCTCTCGCTTTGATTCCGAGACCAGTTAAGACCAGGGATGGAGTTATTGCCTCTCCATAGCACAAAGCCTGGGCTAAAATATAGAGATCATGTGTTGCCCATGCAGCATGATCCCTCTCTCGGCCTGCCTAGTTCACTCCAGAGGAAAGGTAACACCCCTACATCTGGAACAAGACAAGCTGCAGAAGCTGCCGGATCAGCAAAGCAATGCTCTAACTGTCCGCCTGTCGGAGCTTCGATCCTAGACCAGTCGCCAACCAAGGCTTAGGGCCTGGTCTGCCCTGCCATGACAATTTTGTCTTTAGCTTGCATTTCCTCGCACCAGGGTAAGGCTTGTACCCTCCCAATTGCGCTCTTCCGCCCGAAGCCGTTGGCACAATGTGGGGTGTCGGGTTTTGTAAGCGCCGCCCAACGTTCGGCGCTAACAGAAACCAGGTAGTACCGTCTACTGTTATACGGTAGCTCAGTCATATCTGAGACCTGACTGACTTACAGTATTAGGATTTATGTAATCTGTATTGACATATGTGTTCAGATAGCTTCCGATTGTATGTATAAGTGTTGTGTAGTTTGCGTCTGTGTGTATTAGGAATGGTATAGCTTATGATTGTATGTATAAGTGTTGTGTAGTTTGCGTCTGTGTGTATTAGGAATGGTATAGCTTATGATTGTATGTATAAGTGTTGTGTAGTTTGCGTCTGTGTGTATTAGGAATGGTATAGCTTATGATTGTATGTATAAGTGTTGTGTAGTTTGCGATTGTATTTATAAGTTTTCCAAGTGATTATTCCCAGCGCCCCACCCTCAGTGTTATTCACAATAGCGGCTGATCACGGTCGTAAATGTTCTGAAATGGCGATAGAAAAAGAAGCTTTCTTTTCAACTCTCGGGTTAGGGTTAGTGTCAGGAACTGCATACAGAACTAAATGTATAATATATATATATATGATTTAAATTTTCAGTGCTCAGTATTATTCACAGAGCGCTGTGAATAACGCCTCCCATAAGTATTGGTGTAGTTTGCGATTGTGTATATAAGTGTTTTGTAACTTGTGATTGTATGTATGTTTGTGACGCCTGATTCTTTGTGAAAGATCGTTCCACGGCTAAGCTGCGGAGTACACTAAGTTCTTTTGTGTAAGTCTATCCCAGGCTTAGATGACCTTAGTGATGTTTCTTTTTCCGTTGGATCCTTTCCCTACCACATGCTGTTGTGTTAGGAAACGAGCTGGATCTGCAATGCTAGGTGGGATATCGATGCACAATCAGGCAAAAGTGGTCAGACATCTTAGGGGTCACGTGAATGGTGTAGCAACATAGATAAATCATCATGGCCTGGAGAGAATGAATGATACGGAACAGAGTGACTAAAAGATCTGGCCGACAGTCAGCACTCCAATGAGAGGCCAGATAAGTACATAATCAGACTGCAAACGGTACTATTAGTATGGGACTCTTCGCTTGTTGTTGAAGATGAAGACGGAGGTATTGTCTCAAGCGCTGTGATGCCAGGTCACAACTCTTATTTCCTATGTTCGTTTCTGTGAATAGGTTATATCTACTGGCCGTTTGCTAGCCTTGCTTCAGCTTCGGGAAGAATTTAGCCAGGTGGATTGGCTCCGACAAGTGAGGCTGTTTATGTAAAGTGTGCTTTGAATACCGTGGACATTACTTACTGACATCTGGTTGTCTTGACAGACGATAGTTTGTTAAATTGTGCTTCATAACTGCTGGCGTATTAACCACAAACCCATAGTAGGGACCGGAGATTAAGTTATAGCTCTCTATAGCACAAAGCCTGGGCTGAATTATAGTAATCATAGTTTGCCCATTCAGCATGATCCCTCTCTCGGTCTGCCTAGTCTACTCCAGAGGAAAGGTGACGCCAATACATCTGGAACAAGACAAGCTGCAGAGGCTGCCGGATCAACAAAGCAATGCTCTTACTGTCCGCTTGTCGGAGCTTTTATCTTAAACAAGTTGCCAACCAAGGCTTAAGGTCAGGTCTTCCCTGCCATGATATTTAGTCTTTAAGTTGTATTTACTAACACTAGGATGAGGCTTGTACCCTCCAAATTATACCCCTCCACCAGAAACCGTTGGCACAGAATAGAAAGCAGGTAGTACCGTCTACTGTTATACGGTGGCTCTGTCATATCTGACTAATACCTGACAGCATCCCGTGATCAGAAGAGTAAACAGTGACCTACAAGATCCGGACATGGAAAAAACCTGGCTCATGAATAACATCGAGTCTCGTAAACTGGAATACTTTGGCCATTAGAGTTATTGGCGAGAACAGTTATGAAAAGTATGGTTCCTGGATGGAGAGGCTGGGGTTGGTAAGCATGATGAAGGACACGGTCGTTTCATACATTTTGGGCATCGTGCAACATTCACTAGCCCTGCCATTCATAAACAACAGCTACACGAAACTCCAGGCCAACTTGTACCTTAGGATCGCGACAGACAGTGAAGAATCTCCTGAACCCAGCTTTAGATGATACAGAGGGACAGAGTTTGAAGAGGTCTTCGATGGCGTAAGTTGAATGCCCAATTTTTCAGGTGTTTCCATCCAGTCATGAGAACAGCGCATGGAGACGAATGGGTCTGGTGCTCCTTGACAATAAAACACACTGCTCTGGCACATTGCCGTCTTGACATACGATAGTTTTATACACTGCGCTTAAAATAAACGGTGCACTAACTACAGCCCTTAGCGGGGACCACGGATTGAGTTATATCACATAGCACAAAGTCTGGGCTGAATTGTAGAGACCATGTGTTGCCCATGCGATGACCCCTCCCTTGACCTGCCTAAATTACTCCAGAAGAAAGGCGACACCAATACTCCTGGAACAAAACCAGACTCCAGAAGCTGATGGATCAGCACAGGAAGCTCTAAGTGTCCGCCTGTTGGAGCTTCGTTCCTAGACCATTGCAAACCACGGCTTAGGATCTGGTCTGCCATGTCATGATATTGTCTTTAAGTTGCACTTCCTCCCACTAGGATAATGCTTGTACCCTCTCAATTTGCGCTCCTCCGCCCGAAGTCGTTAAGACAATGTGGGGTGTCGGGTTTGGTGAGTGCCGCCCAACATTCGACGTTAACAGAAAGCAAGTAGTACCGTCCACTGTTATGCGGTAGTTCACTCATATCTGACTTAAACCTGATACCACAATAAAACAATGCAAAGAGTTATAGTTACACTGGGCCGGGGATGTCGAGTATAGGCAGCGGATGTTACCGCAGTGTCCTTGCAACAGCTTGCTAGAAGACAACTCTCAACACTGACGATGTAATGACATACACAGATGCGGCTTTGGTCAGGAGTGGAAACCGTAGGTGGGGTTTTATTGCAGAGACAACAAGACACTGTTTAAGAAAGGGAAGTTTGGCATATGTAATGCCTACATAGGACTGGAAGTTTAGTCTGTGACGGCCTATCAATCTTCCTTTGATTGGAGGGCAGCCCAGCCAGACATGTTGTGTTTGTAACGGACTCACAGTGCATGCTTCGGAAAGTGAAAACTGCCAGCTTCTGTGTGGAGGTTAATGTCGATGGACAGGACGGAGATTTTGATCATATCACGGATGTTCTGCCCAGGGCCTACAGGCGTGCCGGGACAATGAAGATGCTGGTGGTTTGGATGCTGCTGCGTCTCTGAGCTGAGAGCTACTCCATAATACCGGCGATGTGGTCAACGCTCTCTTGGAGCTAGTAGAGCTAAACGATCCGAGTATCCATATCAGGAAAGATTAGCTCAGAAGGGAATAAGTAATCAATTGATCAATCAGGTGCCGTCTCCACAATGAAGTTTGGCTGCAATGGATCTCCAATACTGTCTGTCTCTCGCCTTGATTGTACATTCTTTCGAAAGATGTATTATATACGAATGAACAAATGAACTTCATTTTCAAAGGATTATGAATTGGGCACACAGGCCGTTCTGACATTCTCTGCCCTTCTTATTATAATATATGCCGATGGCAGTTTTAAAAGTAGTTTGAAAGTAGTCTCCAAATGGTAGTGGATAATGCGGTGTAGTGAAGAGATTAGAGCAAGAATTGCCATTGCGAAGGTAGCCTTTTGCAAGATGAAAAACATACTGACCAATAAAAAGATATCAATTGAAACGAGAAAAAGAGTGTTGAGATGCTACATAGAACCTATACTTTTGTATGGATGTGAAGGGTGGGCAATAAGCAGTCAAGCTTAAAAACAGCTAATGGCTGTGGAAATGTGGTTTCTGAGGAAAATGCAAAGAATACCATGGACAGATAGAAAAACCAACGAACAAGTCCTTCAAGAAACAAATGAAGATCGTAAACTGATTAGAGTCATTAGATGTAGACAGTCAAAATGTTTCGGGCATGTTATGAGAAGAAATGAATTGGAGAACTTGGTGACAACTGGCAAGATCGAAGGGAAGAGACCAAGGGGAAGACCTAGAAGCAAATACCTGGATGGCTTGGTCACGTGGCATGGTCGAAACAGAAACACAGAGCTGATCCACGACTCTGGTGATCGAGTGAGATGGCAGAACATGACCGCCCACGCTTACCGGCATGGCACATGATGGATGGAACGCGGTGGGGGAGATAGCTTTTCGTCTATCTCTTGAAGTAACCTTCCCACTTGTTTCATTGTCAACCTCTTGCTCGCTTGCAAGTATATAGAAATAAACATATAAGGGAACTATATAAGTAAAGGAATATATGTAAGATATTCAACTCGTTGAGGGAAAACAATTGCAATGAAATTGTAATGAAATTGTTGCTAAAATAAGCTGAAAGGGAACTCTTTGCTGGCTATTGAATGCGGGGATTGAGCATATGTGGGAATGCCCCAAGTGCAGTGATGTGGATTCTGAAATTATTTAGTAGTATCTATTAAGTATGTGATTTCCTGTACGGGTTTTTTAGGCAGCTTCCTGTAACCACTTGACGACTAACTGTATGACAAACTACGGTGCACTATTTGTGCAGCTGTCATCTGGAAACTGTGACCCGATGTTTTGTGATTGTGTGGCAATTACTGTGTTTTTCCGTTGACAAAAACACACTTGATAGCGATTGGGTATTCAACATGCTTAACGTGGTTGCGTTTTATCCTGTTAGACAATACATAGAAACATTGAGACAATACATAGACCCATTGAACAAACATTTGAGAACTTGAGACAATACATATAACAGTGAGACAATACATAGAAACATTGGACATACAAGACAGTGAGACAATACATAGTAAAAACATTGAGACATACATAGAAACATTGAGACATACATAGAAACATTGAGACAATACATAGAAACATTGAGACAATACATAGAAACATGAGACAATACATAGAAACATTGAGACAATACATAGAAACATTGAGACAATACATAGAAACATTGAGGACAATACATAGAAACATTGAGACAATACATAGAAACATTGAGACAATACATAGAAACATTGAGACAATACATAGAAACATTGAGACAATACATAGAAACATTGAGACAATACATAGAAACATTGAGACAATACATAGAAACATTGAGACAATACATAGAACATTGAGACAATACATTAGAAACATTGAGACAATACATAGAAACATTGAGACAATACATAGAAACATTGAGACAATACATAGAAACATTGAGACAATACATAGAAACATTGAGACAATACATAGAACCATTGAGACAATACATAGAAACATTGAGACAATACATAGAAACATTGAGACAATACATAGAAACATTGAGACAATACATAGAAACATTGAGACAATACATAGAACCATTGAGACAATACATAGAAACATTGAGACAATACATAGAAACATTGAGACAATACATAGAACCCATATAGCACATTGAGACAATACATAGAAACCATTGAGACAATACATACATTGAGAACAATTACATAGAACCATTGAACAATACATAGAAACATTGAGACAATACATAGAAACATTGAGACAATACATAGAAACCATTGAGACAATACATAGAACCATTGAGACATACATAGGAAACATTGAGACAATACATAGAAACATTGAGACAATAACATAGAAAACATTGAGACAATACATAGAAAACATTGAGACAATACATAGAACATTGAGACAATACATAGAAACATTGAGACAATACATAGAACCATTGAGACAATACATAGAAACATTGAGACAATACATAGAAACATTGAGACAATACATAGAAACATTGAGACAATACATAGAAACATTGAGACAATACATAGAAACATTGAGACAATACATAGAACCATTGAGACAATACATTGAAACATTGAGACAATACATAGAAACATTGAGACAATACATAGAAACATTGAGACAATACATAGAAACATTGAGACAATACATAGAAACATTGAGACAATACATAGAAACATTGAGACAATACATAGAAACATTGAGACAATACATAGAAACATTGAGACAATACATAGAAACATTGAGACAGTACATAGAAACATTGAGACAATACATAGAAACATTGAGACAATACATAGAAACATTGAGACAATACATAGAAACATTGAGACAGACGGTTCTGTGGCAAAGGTGTTACGGAAGCAGTTTGTAATCCTGCATACCGCGCTCTATACGCATCTGCGTGCGATTTGGCATCATATCGCCTTGCGTTGTTTTTTTTTACAAAATGGTATGGGTGCCGATCGTTCAGAAAGCAATGGCAAACTTTATTCTTTGCATATCTTATTTACAGGACATCGCTTTCAACACCATCACGGCTGTTATTGATGTCTTTGAAAGTGTTACGTTCTGTAGTTTCTCATTGCTTTCTGAACGACCGGCTCCCATGCCAACACGTTAAATCCCAGCGGGATACGGTCTGCTGCCAAATCGGTCGCAGCTGTGTTTCGAACGCAGGTAAGCGGAATTACGAACCGCGTCAGTAACTCCAATGCCACTGAGACCGGCAATGGCAAACTACTTAATGTAAATTTCCCAAGAGATCACAACCAGCCAAAACATGGGGTTTACAGTGGTAGCTTGTAAAGGATATGCAACTACTTTTTAATTAGCAACACTGTATACTTGGTAATTTCCTTGAAACCACACATTCTAGTATGCTTTCAATAGTCATGGCAATTCAACCACTCCAACTGTAAGTATCTTAGCTGCACGGTAAAATCCGTTGAAAGATGTGGCAGAGTGATTTAAAAAAAAAAAACGACAACAACCATTGCAGTGTCACAGTGCCATAAGCTGTCGTGCGAATGAAGTGCTAGGATCGTGACATTTGGGATAGGCCACGCAGTGCTATACGCTGTGGTGTGTATGAAGTGCTAGGATCATTACATTTGAGATTAGGCCTCACAGTGCTATACGCAGTCGTGTGTGTATGAAGTGCTAGGATCATTACATTTGAGATAGGCCTGAATTCACGAGGAATAGGCGGCCAATCGTTCTTTCCTGATGATGGATTCCCTGTGGCGAAGTGGTTACCCCGCTGCCTACCTCTGCGTAGGTTGTGAGTTCGATTAATGGCAACGTCGTTCGGTTCTCGAATGCTATACTGTCGGAGACTTCTGGGGGTCTCGCTGGAGCTACTGACGGAGTTCGTGTTTTGTGCGACGATTTCGATAGGCCGCCCTGTGGACAGAGACCGAGGCTTAGGGGATTAAACCCGTGCAATGAAGTCGGTCCTCATGCATTTTAAACCCGTTTTTAAATTCCTCAAGAAATGGCACATACACACACATAAAGATAAAAATAAAACAAAGAGGTCATAGCAGGAACGCTGGTGTGGGTACAAGAAGAGTTAGGATCTTCACATTTATTGTAGGCCTGTGTGTATTAACTTTCTGAACATGTGTGTAATGTCTTTTCTTCTGTATAGGTGCCAATCATTGACAGTGAGTAATGAAATTGAGGGAGAACTGGAGGCAGTGGAGATGTGAGTGCTTAGAAGAGTGTTAGGAAAGTCTTGGAAAAACAGGGGGGAAAAGCGAATGGTTAATAGGAGCTTTGGGTGTTACCAGCCCATTGTCAAAACCATCAGAAAATGACAAAAGCACTTCATGGAGTTTATCAATAGAAGTTAGAATTAAATTGTAAGAAGACGGAGATTATGGTAATCACTAAAAAGAAAGAACTACCACTAAGTAATACACAAGTAAATAAGAATAATCTTAAAAAGTAAATCGGTACAACTATCTAGATATATTCATAACATCATATGGAAAGTGCCTTGAAGAGATTAGAATAAGAATCTCTATGGCGCGTTGGTAACTTACGGGGTATGTGAGCACAGAAATCAAGTCGCAAACTACAGAGCGTAATCTTTCCAAACAAATCAACAATCAGCTGAAAGATGCTGATGTTGACAGCGATGTCCTGTAAAGGATATGCGAAACAAAAAATGGTGACCAAAGCCTTTTGCAGGATGGAAAAAATACTGAGCAATAAAATGATGTCAATTGCAACTAGAAAAAGAGTGTTGAAATTGTACTAAGAGCCTGTAATGTTGTATGGATGTGAGGCGTGGACAATGAGAAGACAAGCAGAAGAACATCTTATGGCAGTGTAAATGTGGACAAACAAATTTAAAACAGTAAACTGATTAGAGAAATCAGAGGCACATAATCAACATTTTTGGGCATGTTACAAGAAGAAATAAACTAGAGAACTTGGTGACAATAGGTACAAATGAGGGGAAAAGACCAAGCTGAAAACAGAGAAGTAAATACCTGAATAGCTTGGCCAAGTGGCAAGGTCAAGAAAAGAATAGGGAGCTGATCCACAACTCTGGTGATTGTGTGCATGATAATGAATGATAAACAGAAGAAATGGATTAGGGAAACTAGTTGAATGTGCGGACATCTTAAAAAACGACAGTCGGCGTAACACTGGGAACAATATACAAATTATCTTGAACGTTTAGGCAACACATAAAGATACAAGCAACACCAAGTTCATTAAAATAGCAAATTGAAAGTATTAGGGGAGTCATAATCGACAATGTCTGCTCCACACCATGGACATAAAGTAGGCTATTTAACATGAGAAATATAGTGACTGGAATTGATTAGCGCTGATAGAAGGAAGAGAGGGTAGTATCCGTGGGATGACACAGAAACAAATAGATCAATTCTTCTTCTTTTCTTTCCCCTTCTTCTTCTCTTCTTCTTCTTCTTCTTCTTCTTCTTCTTCTTCTTCTCTTCTTCTTCTTCTTCTTCTTCTTCTTCTTCTTCTTCTTCTTCTTCTTCTTCTTCTTCTTCTTCTTCTTCTTCTTCTGCTTCTTCTTCTTCTTCGTCTTCTTCTTCTTCTTCTTCTTCTTCTTCTTCTTCTTCTTCTTCTTCTTCTTCTTCTTCTTCTTCTTCTTCTTCTTCTTCTTCTTCTTCTTCTTCTTCTTCTTCTTCATTCATCTCATCATCTAGCTATGGAATGGAAGCTTGCGGGTGATGGCTGCGTGTTCTCTGACTGTGTATGTGCTGTGCTACATTCTCTATCCTATGAGTGACCAAACTAAACCGAGCAATAGGATTTACACGCTTTACTAACATACAACAAGAAGCACAATGGGCGTTGCGACTAGTGCTTTCACCTGCACATACAAACTATATATACATAGTTAAAACTACATAAACTATACAAACATTATTTGGCCAATGCAAATCCTGCCCGGCTGGCATCTGTGAAAGCGTGTGCAATGGCATTGGATGTACAGTTTAGTTAAGTCAAGCGAGACATTCATTCAGCAAAATAAGTAAATACATGCATGTGTGTGTGTGTGTGTGTGTGTGTGTGTGTGTGTGTGTGTGTGTGTGTGTGTGTGTGTGTGTGTGTGTGTGTGTGTGTGTGTGTGTGTGTGTGTATATATATATATATATATATATATATATATATATATGGGTGTTTTAATTACGGAGACTGAAAGATGTATTAAGGAAGTTACATGAAGAATAGCCCAGACAAGTAAAGCCTTTCAAGAAAGACCCTTTAGAAAGTTTTAATCTGTATAGCAGTTTATATTTTTTATTGGCTTGACGTCCATTGTATGCTAGATTTTGAAACCAATGAGATTGAGTGTTTTGACTTGAGGTTAAACTTCAGAATCGCATACTCCTAGTAGTTGGCTATCTTTATCGAAACACCAATGCAGGAAACATCTGGTATGCAAATTTCAACACAATGATGGATGTAGTCTTTAGTAATGCGAAAAAATCACACTTCTTGGAGACTTCAACATAGACATTAGCAAATCCAACAAAACATGGGAAAAAATATAGCATCATATAACTTCCACAAATTAATCAATTAAGCTACTAGAATAACAAAATCATCTGCAACACTCTTAGACTACATGTACACTTCAAGTGATGCCAAGGGCACAGAATGTACTGTACCTAGTAACGCAATGTATGCAATGTATAACGCACGTTGTTGAAAAGGAAGTACCAAAACTCCGAAACACAAACATATAAGTATAAAATATAGACATTACAAAAATTTTACTCCAGAAGTCTGTTTACAAGACTTGCTCTCTGGACTATTTTTATCAACTTCCTGAACCAGATGATGCTCTGGACCACTGGCTGAAGACCTTTCTATGTGTATTTAATAAGCATGTTCCATTCAAGGAAGTTCATGTTAAACATCACACTAAACCCCCGTGGATCACTCAAAAGGTAGTTGAAATTATGAGAGACCAACATAGGGCACTTAAAATATAGAAACCTAACCACATACCGTAGTCTGAGAAATGAAGTTCAATATGTTGTTCGAAAGGAAAAGATAAGCTCTTTTAAGAATTTAATAATCGATAAAAGCAATATCACAGATATATGGAAAGCAATTAATACCTTGACAAACAAACACAAGTCCTCACAATCATTACCATCAAATCAGATTACATGTGATCCATTCAGTAATTTTTTGTTTCCAAACTGACATAAACCAGATGATAGCTGCTTTACCAGATTCTCCTCATGACATATCTTTATTGTTATCATTTTGTGAGAATAAATGCTATAGAGACCTTCCCTCTAACTGGTCGCTAATGATGATCACTGGAGTATTTACTCATTTCAGTAACCTAAATAACAATAACTTATCAGGACTAGATTAAATAAGTAATAGGATCTTTCATTGCGCTGCACCGGCGATCTGCGAGTCGCTAGTTTCATTTATAATTAATGTCTCACCATCAGCCCATAAAATTGCTAAAGTGTATCTTCATTTAAAAGCTTGCTCATTAGACGATGATATCATGAGTAACTATAGGCCCATTTTCATATTATTATCACTATCCAAACCTCTAGAAAAGCACATTCACAAAACAATACTAGAACAGTTAGTTTGCAACAAACTAATAGTCGACGTCAGCCAAAATATTCTTGTCATACGACCCTTTCAAACATGATAGTCAATTGGCATCAAATTATTAACATGTGGAGCGGTGTTTATAAACTTTATAGAAGCATTCGATTTGATAGATCATACTATTTTAATTTAAACACTAGAAACAATGAGAGTAAGCTTTAATATAGTGACATTAATAAAATTCTTTGTATCAAACAGAAAACAAGTAATATCACACAATAAATCGTATCTCAAACCTTTAATATCGGGGTCTATACTTGGCCCTCTTTTATTTGTCTGTTATATAAATTATCTTCATTATATCTTTCGTCGCCCCTTGATCTATTTGCAAAATATATACAAACGCTAGGGACTGTAATGTGCTAGAATCGTCCGTGCAACATGAGTTAAATAATGTGGTTAGCTGGAGTTTTGCAAACCGGATGCAAATTAAAAGCCTAAAACAAAATGTATGTTAATAGCAACCAGGCAAAGACTTCACACTCTAACCTCACAGAGAACTCTTCAGCTGCACATTGGTAACACACTGATAGAACCCGAGTACAAAGCACTGAGTCTCATCATTGACACAAATCTAACCTTTAATTCCCGTATTCACGCTCTCGTTCAACAAATAGTAAAACACGTATGCCACCTTGCCAAAATTAAACAGTTCCTTGATGTAAACACAAGACAAATATTCTATACTTCTGATAAGCAAACACATATTGACTACTGCTCCACAATCTGAGATAGATGCTCCAAATCAATACCAAAACGCCTTTATTCACTCCTGTAGAGGGCAGTAGGTTTAATTAATTGTAAAAAGCTTACCGACAATTCTAACCAAAACAACAACATTAACAAAAACCTAACAAACAAAAAAGTCCTTAGGAGGTCCAGTGTGTAGAAGGACCAACAATCTAATTGCAGCTATATGATTATTTCCTTGAGTTTTACGAATGTGATCCTGAAAATACTTCGTCAAGACTGGAATCACCCGTAGTGTTGTTGTCGAAATGTTCCGTTGATGCAATAGTTTGGGCATTTATTAAAGCAAAGAGAGATAACAATGTATAACCTACCATCGTCAACTATATTCCAAGCTGCTCCCCTTTATATTTTCTTTGCAACTGTTACATGGGCGCTATGAAAATCTGGATTGTCATTATTTTTAGATAAGTTGTGTGGGTGCTAATCAGGAGACATGAATATTGCAAGATCACCATGGATAAGAGGACTCTCTGATGCGGTGGTAGCGGGTTCAATTCCTACACTTGTTTGCTGGACTAAAACGTTGACCCCATCCACCCCCAAACCTTTGCTTGGGACGTAAATAACAAGTACCTCAGTAGTCGGAGTGGGTTTCCCTAATGAAGAGGGACACTGGTAATAGGGAAAGCTAATCATCTCATCTCATCTCATCTCATCTCATCTCATTTCATCTCATCTCATCTCATCTCATCTCACCATGTTCCTCTTGTACCTTGCGGTGTCGGGGTTAAGTATAAACAGTGGGAGAGTGCCAGCCCACGGACCTCATATATCGATACTCCTATGGAAAGCTAATCCACACGCAGAAATTAGTCCGGTGCCCCAGAAGCAGTAGCACGTGTATGGACTAAGCTTGGGTTCAAAGTAAACCCCCCAAAAAGTCATTTGCACAAGAGGCTAGTAATTAAGGCTTGACTAAACGTAAACCCCCAAAACGTCATTTGCACAAGAGGCTAATCATTACGGCGATTGGTTTAAATTATCATGACCTTATCATGATAAACATAATTATTTGACAAAAAGTAAGTACTTTTTATATTTTAAAGCTTTTTTTCTTAATTTTTAAATACTTTTAGATGGATATTTGAATTACATATATTTAGAGGTGTTCATTGCTTAAATAGCTTGAAATGTAAAAAAAAAAATCTTTGTCAATGAAACTCCAAGAGCGCGCCTGCCGGTCTGGACACTGTTTAACGCTCAAACATGCAATTAAAACTACTAAAGTTAAAAATAATACAAGTTTAAAGATTATTAATAATTTATTTGTATACTTGTACTATTTTTTATCATTTAACATGGCGGATCATATGGATGGAGTCGGATTTAATATCCGTCAGCGGCCAGTCTAAGACAACCATATTGGGCGGAAGTGGCAATAACAATGGACGCGACTCTCCAGTCTCAAAGTATGAATATAGTAATGGCGAAATCTGTATCGGGATTTTGACACTCATATGTAAATATCTCCGCTCATAATTGACATCCAAGCATAATTGAGGTACCATTAGATTTTGAATTTCAAGGCCTATCTATCTATCGTGGTCTCATTAGTAAATACTCAAATTTTAAATCGTGATGGGGCTCGCTGACTACACTATGTATGTAGAACAGATTTGAAAAATTATTTCTTCCGTTGATAATACCATTCTGTTTGGAGTACAAAGAATTACTCCAGCAGACGACAGCCATCTGCTGCATATTGCTTGACTATGGACTGTGGAGCTCGAATTTTTTTTTTTTTAATGACATCGTGTACATTTTTCAAATTTGTTCTACAATAGCTACTACGATACAGTATCACCGAATGAGACCGGAATACATTATCGGTAATTTTCGGCAAATTATTTTGTGTGTCTCCGATATGGAAGGTTAAGGTTAATTATGATGTTAAATTTCCGATTATTTCAAGAACGCTTTAAAAACGGGACCGATTACCTTATATAGATTTTTCCTCTAAGGTTTACTTTCTGTACATCTCACGTTTCTGGAATTTGTTTCCTTCACAGAGATACAGAGTGTCTTTTTAAAACGTAAGTAGACCCGAAAATCACGTTTTATATAGATGTCTTTGGGTATTCTATTATGTATTATTAGACTTATCATCCGTTTCATGTATATTGTGTAATTCTCAACTTTTAAAGTCAGAGGGAACATAGCAAACTAAATTATTGAAGATCGTATGATGTAATGTGATATTTTAATGGCAGGAAATAGCCGATTCCTTGTCATCGATGAATATTTAATATTGTTATGGGATATTCACAGCGATTTAATTGCTTTGCATTCAACATTCATTGCAGGATTTATGTGTAAACTTTCATAACGATCCCGCGGTCGGGATCGTTATGTTTTGGGTAACTTCTCACAGCAGTTATCCCTCCCTTAGTTAGGAAACATAGCAGTTTTAATTTGCCCTTGAGCATAATAGTTAACAACAGTGGTGTGAGTGCGTAGGTCACAGTTTTTCAAAGGGCTAACATCGTTTTTTCCTCTTTGTGCATATTAAATTATAAACTGACACACAAACATTAATATCTCGGCTTAGAATTGACCAAAAGGCTTGAATAAGGTACCGTTGGATTTTTTTTTAAAGAGGTATCCAGCTATTAAAAGCTGCATAATTAGAAAGCAATTTAGAAAATGTCCAACTGAAGAGTTGGAAGAACTGCAACAAGAAATAGAGGACTTCTACATGGACGCGGACATAACGATTGACGAAGTAACATCAGCAATCAAGGAAAAGGACGACACAGCAGCAGGGTCAGACATCCTAAACTATACAATACTGAAAAGGATACCAAGAAAAACAACAGAGACAATAACAGCTCTCTACAACAAAGTGTGGCACACGGGACAAATACCGGCACAATGGAAGAAGGCGACAGTTATACCAGTCAAAAAGCAGTTCAAGAACCCACAAAGAATCGACTCATACAGACCGATATCCCTGACATCACACCTCGGAAAAATTATGGAAACAGTCATCAATAAAAGAATCACACACCACCTGGAGAAAAACGGACTAATTAGCGACACACAGTCGGGGTTTAGAGCCAACCGAAGCGCAACTGACCAAATAATTAAACTAGAAAACCACGTAAAGAGGGCATTCAAAAAAGGAGAGAAAACGATAGCAGTATTTTTAGATCTGGCCAAAGCATATGACCAATGCTGGAGACAAGCAGCTCTGATCAAAATCAACAAAATAGGGATAGTAGGCAGGGACATATCGATATATCGAAAACTTCCTACAGAACAGAAGCTTCACCGTACGAATAAAAAACGAGGAATCCAGAACCTATGAGCAAGAAAACGGAATACCACAGGGATCGGTAATATCACCGACAATATTCGCAATATTAGTAAATGACCTAGATGAAGAAAAACTGGAAGACAGGATAGGGATATCGCAATTCGCCGACGACTGTGCAATATGGAGAAGCGGAAGATACATAAAAACTACAAGAGACCGACTACAAAGGCAAATAAACAGAATGGCCAAATGGATGGAAAAATGGGGCTTCCAGATCAACACAGACAAAACGGCCATTATGATATTCAACGCGAAAAGAAAACGAAACTACACGGACGGAGACATCAAGATCCAAGGGAAGAATATAAAGAGAACAAAAAACACAAGATTCCTCGGGATGACACTAGACGAACAACTAAGCTGGAGAAAACATATAGACCAGACAGTCGAAAAAGGCAAAAAGACAATAAATATTCTAAGAGTAATTAAAGGCAGTGGATGGGGAGCCCATACAAAAACGATGCTAATGCTATACAAATCTCTGATCAGAGGAAGAATAGAATACGGAAGCATAGTATACGACGCTGCACCGGAACACAAAAAACGAAGACTGGACTCAATACAGAACCAAGCGCTGGTCATTATCCTAGGAACAGGCAAGCATACATCAAGGGAAGCCCTAGAGGTAGCACTAGGAGTACTTCCACTACAACTGAGAAGAAAGCAATTAGTGTACAACTACTGGATAAAGGCTGCGAAGGATTCAAGACACCCCGCGTTCAGTGCATTCGAAGAAAACAGAAGCAAATGGGGAGGAATACCCATACAAAAGACGCAAACACTAGCAGGATGGACAGCTGCACAAGAGATGAACGCGGACGAGAAACTAGCCAGGGCACTAGCACGAACAAAAGTTCACAGACAAACACCCCCCCCCCCCCCAATGGGAGCTAGAACTACCATTTACGGATACTTCACTCACGAGCATAATTAATAAATCAACAGAGGACATGGAAGCCAAAGACATAGCGGAGGAATACATAAGACAAATAAGCACTGACAACCTCACTATATACACAGATGGATCAAAGAGCGAGAATGGAGAGGTAGGGGCAGGAGTAGTAGTACCATACCGGAACATCCAAAAGGAGTACAAAATAACAGACAATGCATCAGTATACACGGCAGAACTAGTAGGAATTATGAAAGGACTAGAAATAGCAACAGAGAACCCCCCCTATAAAACTAACTATACTGACGGACTCACTATCTGCAGTACAAGCGCTAGGCAACCACTCTAAAGTGAACAGACAAGACCTGAAAGAGAAAATGCTAACACTAACAACAAAACTAAAAAGTATGGGATGCCAGGTCACATACCAGCACACAGAGGAATAACTGGCAATGAGAGGGCAGACAGGGCCGCAAAACGCGGGACAAACAGCCAGAATATAGTAAACACAGGACTCGGCATTCTGGAGGCAAAAAGCATTATCAAACAACAAGTAATCGACAAATGGAAACAACAATGGAGAGACAGCAATAAAGGACGACACGCTTACCACATGCTCAGAGAGCCAAGTATGAAAAGTCAAGTGAAAGACAACACAAAAATACCAACGTACAAGAAACTATGGAGATTAAGAATCGGGAAATGGAAAGATAAAATCACCCGACCACATTGCATTGATTGCCGGGAGGAAAACACCATAGAACACTACCTACTATCGTGCACTGCCTATGCCCAGGAACGCAGGGACCTAGTAGAATACTTCCAAACAAGAAACACTACGATGACGATGAAGGAATGCCTACAGGTGGAAGGCGACAAAGAAATACAAAAGCTTACTAAACAATTCATTGCAAGAACAGGGAAAGAAATATAACCAACATAAAATAAAGCCAACAGCAAAATAAAAATACAGTGAGGAAAAACTCGACCACACGAAAACCAGACAATAGGAAATATATAGGGGGGGGGGGGGGCGTTACAACTCTCAAATGGTGGACAATAGAGAGAAGAAACGACCCTCTCAGATGGGGGAGACAAGGAGAAGGGTGGAAATTGCCCCAACGATGGAGAAGACGACGGGAAACCTCCCTGACGATGGATAAGAGGGACGTGCAGGAAACCCCTCCGGAGTGGGACAAGAGGAGACGGTAGGAAACCTCCCCAACGATGGACAAGAGAGATGATACAATCCGACCCCTACGCTTGACAAAAAACCGCTGAAAAAAAACCCCAAGAAAACAAGCCCAGACGATAACAGGCGCGCCCCCCCCCCCCCCAGGGCAAGCACAAGAAAGCAGATGATAAAAGACAGCCCCTCCCCACCCCCCAGGGTCAGCCCCGGACAAGAAAACACCAAACGATAGGGATGGGCAAACCGACAATGACAGCAGACACACCAGCAAAACGACAGAAGCAAAAAGGATGGCAAAAAGAGGAACTCGGACAGACATGCAGAAAAAGAAGCTGTTCAACGCACAAAAGACCAGAAAACCTATACCGCACTATGAACCACCACAACTATAACCAACGTCATTAAGACGGGTTGAACGAGGTGGAAAGTTTCTTTTTTTTTCGACAAATCGGAATCGGAATCGGAATCGGAAAATGTTACTAAAATGTCTACTTTACAAACACTATGTATAAGAAATCGGCAACTGACATTCTGAGTGCTCGAATCTTAAAATGTGAGGATTCCAAGCAACAACAAACAATACAGCATTGATGGAAGGCATGGTTCGTAGGAGAAGGCAAGTGGTCGTCCAGCACTGAAATGGTCACATGATTGCATAGAAAGAGAAAACGCTTCGGCTCTCTCTCTCTCTCTCTCTCTCTCTCTCTCTCTCTCTCTCTCTCTTATTTGTCTCTCTCTCTCTCTTTTTGTCTCTATCTTTCTCTTTTTGACTCTCTCTCTCTCTTTGTCTCTCTCTCTCTCTCTTTTTGTATCTCTCTTTTTGTATCTCTCTCTCTCTTTGTGTGTGTGTCTCTCTCTTTCTCTCTCTCTCTCTCTGTCTCTTTGTCTCTCTCTCTCTTTTGTCTATCTCTCTCACTTTTTGTTTCTCTTTCTCTATTTGTCTCCCTCTCTTTTTGTCTTTCTCTCTCTCTCTCTCTCTCTCTCTCTCCCTCTCTCTCTCTCTTTGTCTCTCTCTCTCTCTCACATTGTCTCTCTTTGTCTCTCTCTCTATTTTTGTCTCTCTCTCTTTTTGTCTCTCTCTCTAACTTTTTGTCTCTCTCTCTTTGTCTCTCTCTCCTTTTTTTGTCTCTTTCTTTTTGTCTCTCTCTATCTTTTTGTCTCTCTCTCTCTCTCTTGGCTCTCTCTCTCTCTCGGTCTGTTTCTCTCCCTCTGTTTCTCTCTCTTTCTGTTTTCTCTCATTCTCTCTGTTTCTCTGCATGTTTCTCTCTCTGTCTATCTGTCTATCTGTTTCTCTCTGTGTGTCTCTGTGTGTCTCTGTTTCTCTCTCCGTTTCTGTCTCTGTTTCTGTCCCTATGTTTCTCTCTGTGTTTCTATCTCTATGTTTCTCTCTGTGTTTCTATATCTGTGTTTCTCTGTGTGTT